>CAVMKG010000808.1:7500-10000 GCA_963682025.1 Cordilura impudica
TAAAAATTAAAAATTAAAAATTAAAAATTAAGAATTAAAAATTAAGAATTAAGAATTAAAAATTAGGAATTAAAAATTAAAATTAAAAATTAAAAATTATAAATTATAAATTAAAAAATTAAAAATTAAAAAAAAAAAATTAAAAATTATAAATTAAAAATAAAAAGATTTTAAATTAAAAATTAAAAATTAAAAGTTAAAAATTAAAAATAAAAATTAAAAATTAAAAATTAAAAATTAAAAATTAAAAATTAAAAATTAAAATTTAAAATTTAAAATTTAAAAATTAAAAATTAGAAATGAAAAATTAAAAATTAAAAATTAAACATTAAAAATTAAAAATTAAAAATTAAAAATTAAAAATTAAAAATTAAAAATTAAAAATTAAAAATTAAACATTAAAAATTAAAAATTAAAAATTAAAAATTAAAAATTAAAAATTAAAAATTAAATTAAAAATTAAATTAAAAATTAAAAATTAAAAATTAAAAATTAAAAATTAAAAATTAAAAATTAAAAATTAAAAATTAAAAATTAAAAATTAAAAATTAAAAATTAAAAATTAAAAATTAAAAATTAAAAATTAAAAATTAAAAATTAAAAATTAAAAATTAAAAATTAAAAATTAAAAATTAAAAATTAAAAATTAAAAATTTAAAAATTAAAAATTAAAAATTAAAAATTAAAAATTAAAAATTAAAAATTAAAAATTAAAAATTAAAATTAAAAATTAAAAATTAAAAATTAAAAATTAAAAATTAAAAATTAAAAATTAAAAATTAAAAATTAAAAATTAAAAATTAAAAATTAAAAATTAAAAATTAAAAATTAAAAATTAAAAATTAAAAATTAAAAATTAAAAATTAAAAATTTAAAAATTAAAAATTAAAAATTAAACATTAGAAATTAAATATTACAAATTAAATATAAAAAATTTAAAATTAAAAATTAAAAATTAAAAATTAAAAATTAATAATTAAAAATTAAAAATTAAAAATTAAAAATTAAAACTAAAAAAAATTAAAAATTGAAAATCAAAAATTAATAATTAAAAATTAAAAATTAAAAATTAAAAATAAAAATTAAAAATTAAAAATTAAAAATTAAAAATTAAAAATTAAAAATTAAAAATTAAAAATTAAAAATTAAAAATTAAAAATTAAAAATTAAAAATTAAAAACTAAAAATTAAAAATAAAAAATTAAAAATTAAATATTAAAAATTAAAAATTAAAAATTAAAAATTAAAAATTGAAAATTAAAAATTAAAAATTAAAAATTAAAAATTAAAAATTAGAAATTAAAAATTAAAAATTAAAAATTAAAAATGAAAAATTAAAAATTAAAAATTAAAAATTAAAAATTAAAAATTAAAAATTTAAACTTAAAACTTAAAACTTAAAAATTAAAAATTAAAAATTAAAAATTAAAAATTAAAAATTAAAAATTAAAAATTAAAAAATTAAAAATTAAAAATTAAAAATTAAAAATTAAAAATTAAAAATTAAAAATTAAAAATTAACAATTAAAAATTAAAAATTAAAAATTAAAAATTAAAAATTAAAAATTAAAATTAAAAATTAAAATTAAAAATTAAAAATTAAAAATTAAAAATTAAAAATTAAAAATTAAAAATTAAAAATTAAAAATTAAAAAATTAAAAATCAAAAATTAAAAATTTAAAATTAAAAATTAAAAATTAAACATTAGAAATTAAATATTACAAATAAAATATTAAAAATTACAAATTAAATATTAAAAATTAAAAATTAAAATTAAAAATTAAAAATTAAAACTTAATAATTAAAAATTAAAAATTAAAAATTAAAAATTAAAAATTAAAAATTAAAAATTAAAAATTAAAAATTAAAAATTAAAAATTACAAATTAAAAATTAAAAATTAAAAATTAAAAATTAAAAATTAAAAATTAAAAATTAAGAATTAAGAATTAAGAGTTAAGAGTTAAGAATTAAAAATTAAAAATTAAAAATTAGGAATTAAAAATTAAAAATTAAAAATTATAAATTAAAAATTAAAAATTAAAAATTAAAAATTAAAAATTAAAAATTAAAAATTAAAAATTAAAAATTAAAAATTAAAAATTAAAAATTAAAAATTAAAAATTAAAAATTAAAAATTAAAAATTAAAAATTAAAAATTAAAAATTAAAAATTAAAAATTAAAAATTAAAAATTAAAAAATTAAAAATTAAAAATTAAAAATTAAAAATTAAAAATTAAAAATTAAAAATTAAAAATTAAAAATTAAAAATTAAAAATTAAAAATTAAAAATTAAAAATTAAAAATTAAAAATCAAAAATTAAAAATTTAAAATTAAAAATTAAACATTAGAAATTAAATATTACAAATTACATATTAAAAATTACAAATTAAATATTAAAAATTAAAAATTTAAAATTTAAAATTAAAAATTAAAAATTAATAATTAAAAATTAAAAATTAAAATTTAAAAATTAAAAATTAAAAATTAAGAATTAA
>CAVMKG010000808.1:15000-17500 GCA_963682025.1 Cordilura impudica
AAAAATTAAAATTAAAAATTAAAAATTAAAAAATTAAAAATTAAAAATTTAAAATTAAAAATTAAAAATTAAAAATTAAAAATTGAAAATTAAAAATTAAAAATTAAAAATTAAAAATTAAAATTAAAAATTAGAAATTAAAAATTAAAAAATAAAACTTAAAACTTAAAACTTAAAAATTAAAAATTAAAAATTAAAAATTAAAAATTAAAAATTAAAAATTAAAAATTAAAAATTAAAAATTAAAAATTAAAAATTAAAAATTAAAAATTAAAAATTAAAAATTAAAAATTAAAAATTAAAAATTAAAAATTAAAAATTAAAAATTAAAAATTAAAAATTAAAAATTAAAAATTAAAAATTAAAAATTAAAAATTAAAAATTAAAAATTAAAAATTAAAAATTAAAAATTAAAAATTAAAAATTAAAAATTAAAAATTAAAAATTAAAAATTAAAAATTAAAAAGTAAAAATTAAAATTTAAATATTAAAAATTAAAAATTAAAAATTAAAAATTAAAAATTAAAAATTAAAAATTAAAAATTAGAAATTAAAAATTAAAAATTAAAAATTAAAAATTATAAATTAAAAATTAAAAATTAAAAATTAAAAAATTAAAAATTAAAAATTAAAAATTAAAAATTAAAAATTAAAAATTAAAAATTAAAAATTAAAAATTAAAAATTAAAAATTAAAAATTAAAAATTAAAAATTAAAAATTAAAAATTAAAAATTAAAAATTAAAAATTAAAAATTAAAAATTAAAAATTAAAAATTAAAATTAAAAATTACAAATTAAAAATTAAAAATTAAAAATTAAAAATTAAAAATTAAAAATTAAAAATTAAAAATTAAAAATTAAAAATTAAAAATTAAAAATTAAAAATTAAAAATTAAAAATTAAAAATTAAAAATTAAAAATTAAAAATTAAAAATTAAAAATTAAAAATTAAAAATTAAAAATTAAAAATTAAAAATTAAAAATTAAAAATTAAAAATTAAAAATTAGAAAATAAAAAATTAAAAAATTAAAAATTAAAAATTAAAACTTAAAAATTAAAAATTAAAAATTAAAAATTAAAAATTAAAAATTAAAAATTAAAAATTAAAAATTAAAAATTAAAAATTAAAAATTAAAAATTAAAAATTAAAAATTAAAAATTAAAAATTAAAAATTAAAAATTAAAAATTAAAAATTAAAAATTAAAAATTAAAAATTAAAAATTAAAAATCAAAAATTAAAAATTTAAAATTAAAAATTAAACATTAGAAATTAAATATTACAAATTAAATATTAAAAATTACAAATTAAATATTAAAAATTAAAAATTTAAAATTAAAAATTAAAAATTAAAAATTAAAAATTAATAATTAAAAATTAAAAAATAAAAATTAAAAATTAAAAATTAAAAATTAAAAATTAAAAATTAAAAAATAAAAATTAAAAATTACAAATTAAAAATTAAAAATTTTGAATTAAAAATTAAGAATTAAGAGTTAAGAATTAAAAATTAAAAATTAAAAATTAGGAATTAAAAATTAAAAATTAAAAATTATAAATTAAAAATTAAAAATTAAAAATTAAAAATTAAAAATAAAAATTAAAAATTAAAAATTAAAAATTAAAAATTAAAAATTAAAACTTAAAAATTAAAATTATAAATTAAAAATTAAAAATTAAAAATTAAAAATTAAAAATTAAAAATTAAAAATTAAAAATTAAAAATTAAAAATTAAAAATTAAAAATTAAAAATTAAAAATTAAAAATTAAAAATTAAAAATTAAAAATTAAAAATTAAAAATTAAAAATAAAAAATTAAAAATTAAAAATTAAAATTTAAAAATTAAAAATCAAAAATCAAAAATTAAAAATTAAAAAATAAAAATTAAAAATTATAAATTAAAAAATTTAAAATAAAAAATTAAAAATTGACATTTAAAAATTAAACATTAAAAATAAAAAATAAAAAATTAAAAATTAAAATTAAAAATTAAAAATTAAAAATTAAAAATTAAAAATTAAAAATTAAAAATTAAAAATTAAAAATTAAAAATTAAAAATTAAAAATTAAAAATTAAAAATTAAAAATAAAAAATTAAAAATTAAAAATTAAAAATTAAAAATTAAAAATTAAAAATTAAAAATTGAAAATTAAAAATTAAAAATTAAAAATTAAAAATTAAAAATTAAAAATTAAAAATTAAAAATTAAAAATTAAAACTTAAAACTTAAAACTTAAAAATTAAAAAATTAAAAATTAAAAATTAAAAATTAAAAATTAAAAATTAAAAATTAAAAATTAAAAATTAAAAATTAAAAATTAAAAATTAAAAATTAAAAATTAAAAATTAAAAATTAAAAATTAAAAATTAAAAATTAAAAATTAAAAATTAAAAATTAAAAATTAAAAATTAAAAATTAAAAATTAAAAATTAAAAATTAAAAATTAAAAATTAAAAATTAAAAATTAAAAATTAAAAATTAAAAATTAAAAATTA
>CAVMKG010000808.1:30000-37500 GCA_963682025.1 Cordilura impudica
TTAAAAATTAAAAATTAAAAATTAAAAATTAAAAATTAAAAATTAAAAATTAAAAATTAAAAATTAAAAATTAAAAATTAAAAATTAAAAATTAAAAATTAAAAATTAAAAATTAAAAATTAAAAATTAAAAATTAAACATTAGAAATTAATATTACAAATTAAATATTAAATATTAAAAATTAAAAATTAAAAATTTAAAATTAAAAATTAATAATTAAAAATTAAAAATTAAAAATTTTAAAATTAATAATTAAAAATTAAAAATTAAAAATTAAAAATTAAAAATTAAAAATTTAAAATTAAAAATTAAAAATGAAAAACTTAAAATTAAAAATTAAAAATTAAAAATTAAAAATTAAAAATTAAAAATTAAAAATTAAAAATTAAAAATTAAAAAGTAAAAATTAAAAATTAAAATGAAAAATTAAAAATTAAAAATTAAATATTAAAAATTAAAAATTAAAAATTAAAAATAAAAATTAAAAATTAAAATTTAAAAATTAAAAATTAAAAATTAAAAACTAAAAATTAAAAATTAAAAATTGAAAATTAAAAATTAAAAATTGAAAATTCAAAATAAAAATTAAAAATTAAAAATTAAAAATTAAAAATTAAAAATTAAAAATTAAAAATTAAAAATTATAAATTAAAAATTAAAAATTAAAAATTAAAAATTAAAAATTAAAATTAAAAATTAAAAATTAAAAATTAAAAATTAAAAATTAAAAATTAAAAATTAAAAATTAAAAATTAAAAATTAAAAATTAAAAATTAAAAATTAAAAATTAAAAATTAAAAATTAAAAATTAAAATTAAAATTAAAAATTAAAATAAAAATTAATAATTAAAAATTAAAAATTAAAAATTAAAAATTAAAAATTAAAAATTAAAAATTAAAAATTAAAAATTAAAAATTAAAAATTAAAAATTAAAAATTAAAAATTAAAAATTAAAAATTAAAAATTAAAAATTAAAAATTAAAAATTAAAAATTAAAAATTAAAAATTAAAAATTAAAAATTAAAAATTAGAGATTAAAAATTAAAAATAAAAATTAAAAATTAAAAATTAAAAATTAAAAATTAAAAATTAAAAATTAAAAATTAAAAATTAAAATTTAAAAATTAAAAATTAAAAAATTAAAAATTAAAATATAAAAATTAAAAATTAAAAATTAAAAATTAAAAATTAAAAATTAAAAATTAAAAATTAAAAATTAAAAATAAAAAATTAAAAATTAAATATTAAAAATTAAAAATTAAAAATTTAAAATTAAAAATTAAAAATTAAAATTTTAAAATTAAAATTAAAAACTAAAAATTAAAAATTAAAAATTAAAAATTAAAAATTAAAAATTAAAAATTAAAAATTGAAAATTAAAAATTAAAAATTAAAAATTAAAAATTAAAAATTAAAATATTAAAAATTAAAAATTAAAAATTAAAAATTAAAAATTAAGAATTAAAAATTAAAAATTAAAAATTAAAAATTAAAAATTAAAAATTAAAAATTAAAAATTAAAAATTAAAAATTAAAAATTAAAAATTAAAAATTAAAAATTAAAAATTAAACTAAAATTAAAAATTAAAAATTAAAAATTAAAAATTAAAAATTAAAAATTAAAAATTAAAAATTAAAAATTAAAAATTAAAAATTAAAAATTAAAAATTAAAAATTAAAAACTTAAAATTAAAAATCAAAAATTAAAAATTAAAAATTAAAAATTAAAAATTAAAAATTTAAATTAATAATTAAAAATTAAAATTAAAAATTAAAAATTAAAAATTAAAAATTAAAAATTAAAAATTAAAAATTAAAAATTAAAAATTAAAAATTAAAAATTAAAATTAAAAATTAAAAATTAAAAATTAAAAATTAAAAATTAAAAATTAAAAATTAAAAATTAAAAATTAAAAATTAAAAATTAAAAATTAAAAATTAAAAATTAAAAATTAGAAATTAAAAATTAAAAAATTAAAAATTAATAATTAAAAATTAAAAATTAAAATGAAAATTTAAAAATTAAAAATTAAAAATTAAAAATTAAAAATTAAAAATTAAAAATTAAAAATTAAAAATTAAAAATTAAAAATTAAAAATTAAGAATTAAGAATTAAGAATTAAGAATTAAGAATTAAGAATTAAGAATTAAGAATTAAGAATTAAAAATTTAAAATTAGGAATTAAAAATTAAAAATTAAAAATTATTAAATATAAATTAAAAATTAAAAATTAAAAATTAAAAATTAAAAATTAAAAATTAAAAATTAAAAATTAAAAATTAAAAATTAAAAATTAAAAATTAGAAATTAAAAATTAAAAATTAAAAATTAAAAATTAAAAATTAAAAATTAAAAATTAAAAATTAAAAATTAAAAATTAAAATTAAAAATTAAAAATTAAAAATTAAAAATTAAAAATTAAAAATTAAAAATTAAAAATTAAAAATTAAAAATTAAAAATTAAAAATTAAAAATTAAAAATTAAAAATTAAAAATTAAAAATTAAAAATTAAAAATTAAAAATTAAAAATTAAAAATTAAAAATTAAAAATTAAAAATTAAAAATTAAAAATTAAAAATTAAAAATTAAAAATTAAAAATTAAAAATTAAAAATTAAAAATTAAAAATTAAAAATTAAAAATTAAAAATTAAAAATTAAAAATTAAAAATTAAAAATTAAAAATTAAAAATTAAAAATTAAAAATTAAAAACTAAAAACTAAAAATTAAAAATTAAAATTTAAAAATTAAAAATTAAAAATTAAAAATTAAAAATTAAAAATTAAAATTTAAAAATTAAAAATTAAAATTTAAAAATTAAAATTAAAAATTTAAAATTAAAAATTTAAAATTATAAATTAAAAATTAAAAATTAAAAATTAAAAATTAAAAATTAAAAATTAAAAATTTAAAAATTAAAAATTAAAAATTAAAAATTAAAAATTAAAAATTAAAAATTAAAAATTAAAAATTAAAAATTAAAAATTAAAAATTAAAATTAAAAATTAAAAATTAAAAATTAAAAATTAAAAATTAAAAATTAAAAATTAA
Organism: Cordilura impudica; assembly: GCA_963682025.1. NCBI lineage: Eukaryota > Metazoa > Arthropoda > Insecta > Diptera > Scathophagidae > Cordilura > Cordilura impudica. The sequence continues at coordinate 33,055 of CAVMKG010000808.1, forward strand.
AAATTAAAAATTAAAAATTAAAAATTAAAAATTAAAAATTAGAAATTAAAAATTAAAAATTAAAAATTAAAAATTAAAAATTAAAAATTAAAAATTAAAAATTAAAAATTAAAAATTAAAAATTAAAAATTAAAAATTAAAAATTAAAAATTAAAAATAAAAAATTAAAAATTAAAAATTAAAAATTAAAAATTAAAAATTAAAAATTAAAAATTAAAAATTAAAAATTAAAAATTAAAATTAAAAATTAAAAATTAAAAATTAAAAATTAAAAATTAAAAATTAAAAATTAAAAATAAAAAATTAAAAATTAAAAATTAAAAATTAAAAATTAAAAATTAAAAATTAAAAATTAAAAATTAAAAATTAAAAATTAAAAATTAAAAATTAAAAATTAAAAATTAAAAATTAAAAATTAAAAATTAAAAATTAAAAATTAAAATTAAAAATTAAAAATTAAAAATTAAAAATTAAAAATTAAAAATTAAAAATTAAAATTAAAAATTAAAAATTAAAAATTAAAAATTAAAAATTAAAAATTAAAAATTAAAAATTAAAAATTAAAAATTAAAAATTAAAAATTAAAAATTAAAAATTAAAAATTAAAAATTAAAAATTAAAAATTAAAAATTAAAAATTAAAAATTAAAAATTAAAAATTAAAAATTAAAAATTAAAAATCAAAAATTAAAAATTAAAAATTAAAAATTAATAATTAAAAATTAAAAATTAAAATTTAAAAATTAAAAATTAAAAATTAAAAAATAAAAAATTAAAAAATAAAAATTAAAATTAAAAGTAAAAATAAAAATTAAAAATTAAAAATTAAAAATTAAAAACTAAAAATTAAAAATTAAAAATTAAAAATTTAAAATTAAAAATTAAAAATTAAATATTAAAATTTAAAAATTAAAAATAAAAAATTAAAAATTTAAAATTAAAAATTAAAATTTAAAAATTAAAAATTAAAAATTAAAAATTAAAAATTAAAAATTAAAAATTAAAAATTAAAAATTAAAAATTAAAAATTAAAATTAAAAATTAAAAATTAAAAATTAAAAATTAAAAATTAAAAATTAAAAATTAAAAATTAAAAATTAAAAATTAAAAATTTAAAATTAAAAATTTAAAATTAAAAATTAAAAACTAAAAATTAAAAATTAAAAATTAAAAATTAAAAATTAAAAATTAAAAATTAAAAATTAAAAATTAAAAATTAAAAATTAAAAATTAAAAATTAAAAATTAAAAATTAAAAATTTAAAATAAAAATTAAAAATTAAAATTTAAAATTAAAAATTAAAAATTAGAAATAAAAAATTAAAAATTAAAAATTAAACATTAAAAATTAAAAACTAAAAATTAAAAATTAAAAATTAAAAATTAAAAATTAAAAATTAAAAATTAAGAATTAAAAATTAAAAATTAAAAATTAAAAATTAAAAATTAAAAATTCAAAATTCAAAATTAAAAATTAAAAATTAAAAATTAAAAATTAAAAATTAAAAATTAAATATTAAAAATTAAAAATTAAAAATTAAAAATTAAAAATTAAAAAATAAAAATTAAAAATTAAAAATTAAAAATTAAAAATTAAAAATTAAAATTAAAAATTAAAAATTAAAAATTAAAAATTAAAAATTAAAAATTAAAAATTAAAAATTAAAAATTAAAAATTAAAAATTAAAAATTAAAAATTAAAAATTAAAAATTAAAAATTAAAAATTAAAAATTAAAAATTAAAAATTAAAAATTAAAAATTAAAAATTAAAGATTAAAAATTTAAAAATTAAAAATTAAAAATTAAAAATTAAAAATTAAAAATTAAAAATTAAAAATTAAACATTAGAAATTAATATTACAAATTAAATATTAAATATTAAAAATTAAAAATTAAAAATTTAAAATTAAAAATTAATAATTAAAAATTAAAAATTTTAAAATTAATAATTAAAAATTAAAAATTAAAAATTAAAGATTAAAAATTTAAAATTAAAAATTAAAAATGAAAAACTATAAATTAAAAATTAAAAATTAAAAATTAAAAATTAAAAATTAAAAATTAAAAATTAAAAAGTAAAAATTAAAAATTAAAATGAAAAATTAAAAATTAAAAATTAAAAATTAAATATTAAAAATTAAAAATTAAAAAATTAAAAATTAAAAATTAAAAATTAAAAATTAAAAATAAAAATTAAAAATTAAAAATTTAAAAATTAGAAATTAAAAATTAAAAATTAAAAATTAAAAACTAAAAATTAAAAATTAAAAATTGAAAATTAAAAATTAAAAATTGAAAATTAAAAATTAAAAATTAAAAATAAAAAATTAAAAATTAAAAATTAAAAATTATAAATTAAAAATTAAAAATTAAAAATTAAAAATTAAAAATTAAAAATTAAAAATTAAAAATTAAAAATTAAAATTAAAAATTAAAAATTAAAAATTAAAAATTAAAAATTAAAAATTAAAAATTAAAAATTAAAAATTAAAAATTAAAAATTAAAAATTAAAAATTAATAATTAAAAATTAAAAATTAAAAATTAAAAATTAAAAATTAAAAATTAAAAATTAAAAATTAAAAATTAGAGATTAAAAATTAAAAATAAAAAATAAAAATTAAAAATTAAAAATTAAAATTTAAAAATTAAAAATTAAAAATTAAAAATTAAAAATTAAAAATTAAAAATTAAAAATTAAAAATTAAAAAATTAAAAATTAAAAATTAAAAATTAAAAATTAAAAATTAAAAATTAAAAACTAAAATTAAAAATTAAAAATTAAAAAATTAAAAATTAAAAATTAAAAATTAAAAATTAAAAATTAAAAATTAAAAATTAAAAATTAAAAATTAAAAATTAAAAATTAAAAATTAAAAATTAAAAATTAAAAATTAAAAATTAAAAATTAAAAATAAAAATTAAAAATTAAAAATTAAAAATTAAAAATTAAAAATTAAAAATTAAAAATTAAAAATTAAAAATTAAAAATTAAAAACTTAAAATTAAAAATTAAAAATTAAAAATTAAAAATTAAAAATTAAAAATTTAAATTAATAATTAAAAATTAAAAATTAAAAATTAAAAATTAAAAATTAAAAATTAAAAATTAAAAATTAAAAATTAAAAATTAAAAATTAAAAATTAAAATTAAAAATTAAAAATTAAAAATTAAAAATTAAAAATTAAAAATTAAAAATTAAAAATTAAAAATTAAAAATTAAAAATTAAAAATTAAAAATTAAAAATTAAAAATTAAAAATTAATAATTAAAAATTAAAAATTAAAAATGAAAATTTAAAAATTAAAAATTAAAAATTAAAAATTAAAAATTAAAAATTAAAAATTAAAAATTAAAAATGACGAATTAAGAATTAAGAATTAAGAATTAAGAATTAAGAATTAAGAATTAAAAATTAAAAATTAGGAATTAAAAATTAAAAATTAAAAATTATTAAATATAAATTAAAAATTAAAAATTAAAAATTAAAAATTAAAAATTAAAAATTAAAAATTAAAAATTAAAAATTAAAAATTAAAAATTAGAAATTAAAAATTAAAAATTAAAAATTAAAAATTAAAAATTAAAAATTAAAAATTAAAAATTAAAAATTAAAAATTAAAAATTAAAAATTAAAAATTAAAAATTAAAAATTAAAAATTAAAAATTAAAAATTAAAAATTAAAAATTAAAAATTAAAAATTAAAAATTAAAAATTAAAAATTAAAAATTAAAAATTAAAAATTAAAAATTAAAAATTAAAAATTAAAAATTAAAAATTAAAAATTAAAAATTAAAAATTAAAAATTAAAAATTAAAAATTAAAAATTAAAAATTAAAAATTAAAAATTAAAAATTAAAAATTAAAAATTAAAAATTAAAAATTAAAAATTAAAAATTAAAAATTAAAAATTAAAAATTAAAAATTAAAAATTAAAAATTAAAAATTAAAAATTAAAAATTAAAAATTAAAAATTAAAAATTAAAAATTAAAAATTAAAAATTAAAAATTAAAAATTAAAAATTAAAAATTAAAAATTAAAAATTAAAAATTAAAAATTAAAAATTAAAAATTAAAAATTAAAAATTAAAAATTAAAAATTAAAAATTAAAAATTAAAAATTAAAAACTAAAAACTAAAAATTAAAATTTAAAAATTAAAAATTAAAAATTAAAAATTAAAAATTAAAAATTAAAATTTAAAAATTAAAAATTAAAATTTAAAAATTAAAAATTAAAAATTTAAAATTAAAAATTTAAAATTATAAATTAAAAATTAAAAATTAAAAATTAAAAATTAAAAATTAAAAATTAAAAATTAAAAATTTAAAATTTAAAATTAAAAATTAAAAATTGAAAATTAAAAATTAAAAATTAAAAATTAAAAATTAAAAATTAAAAATTAAAAATTAAAAATTAAAATTAAAAATTAAAAATTAAAAATTAA
>CAVMKG010000808.1:42500-47500 GCA_963682025.1 Cordilura impudica
TTAAAAATTAAAAATTAAAAATTTAAAATTAAAAATTAAAAATTAAAAATTAAAAATTTAAAATTAAAAATTAAAAATTAAAAATTAAAAATTAAAAATTAAAAATTAAAAATTAAAAATTAAAAATTAAAAATTAAAAATTAAAAATTAAAAATTAAAAATTAAAATTAAAAATTAAAAATTAAAAATTAAAAATTAAAAATTAAAAATTAAAAATTAAAAATTAAAAATTAAAAATTAAAAATTAAAAATTAAAAATTAAAAATTAAAAATTAAAAATTAGAAATTAAAAATTAAAAATTAAAAATTAAAAATTAAAAATTAAAAATTAAAAATTAAAAATTAAAAATTAAAAATTAAAAATTAAAAATTAAAAATTAAAAATTAAAAATTAAAAATTAAAAATTAAAAATTAAAAATTAAAAATTAAAAATTAAAAATTAAAAATTAAAATTAAAAATTAAAAATTAAAAATTAAAAATTAAAAATTAAAAATTAAAAATTAAAAATTAAAAATTAAAAATTAAAAATTAAAAATTAAAAATTAAAAATTAAAAATTAAAAATTAAAAATTAAAAATAAAAAATTAAAAATTAAAAATTAAAAATTAAAAATTAAAAATTAAATATTAAAAATTCAAAATTCAAAATTAAAAATTAAAAATTAAAAATTAAAAATTAAAAATTAAAAATTAAAAATTAAAAATTAAAAATTAAAAATTAAAAATTAAAAAGTAAAAATTAAAAATTAAAAATTAAAAATTAAAAATTAAAAATAAAAATTAAAAATTAAAAATTAAAAATTAAAAATTAAATAATAAAAATTAAAAATTAAAAATTAAAAATTAAAAATTAAAAATTAAAAATTAAAAATTAAAAATTAAAAATTAAAAATTAAAAATTAAAAATTAAAAATTAAAAATTAAAAATTAAAAATTAAAAATTAAAAATTAAAAATTAAAAATTAAAAATTAAAAATTAAAAATTAAAAATTAAAAATTAAAAATTAAAAATTAAAAATTAAAAATTAAAAATTAAAAATTAAAAATTAAAAATTAAAAATTAAAAATTAAAAATTAAAAATTAAAAATTAAAAATTAAAAATTAAAAATTAAAAATTAAAAATTAAAAATTAAAAATTAAAAATTAAAAATTAAAAATTAAAAATTAAAAAATAAAAATTAAAAAATAAAAATTAAAAATAAAAAATTAAATATTAAAATTAAAAATTAAAAATTAAAAATTAAAAATTAAAAATTAACAATTAAAAATTAAAAATTAAAAATTAAAAATTAAAAATTAAAAATTAAAAATTAAAAATTAAAAATTAAAAATTAAAAATTAAAAATTAAAAATTAAAAATTAAAAATTAAAAATTAAAAATTAAAAATTAAAAATTAAAAATTATAAATTAAAAATTAAAAATTAAAAATTAAATATTAAAAATTAAAAATTAAAAATTTAAAATTAAAAATTAAAAATTAAAAATTAAAAATTAAAAATTAAAAATTAAAAATTAAGAATTAAAAATTAAAAATTAAAAATTAAAAATTAAAAATTAAAAATTAAATATTAAAAACTTAAAATTAAAAATTAAAAATTAAAAATTAAAAATAAAAAATTAAAAATTAATAATTAAAAATTAAAAATTAAAAATTAAAATTAAAAATTAAAAATTACAAATTCAAAATTCAAAATTCAAAATTCAAAATTCAAAATTCAAAATTCAAAATTCAAAATTCAAAATTAAAATTAAAAATTAAAAATTAATAATTTAAAATTTAAAATTAAAAATTATAAATTAAAAATAAAAAATTAAAAATTAAAAATTAAAAATTAAAAATTAAAAATTTAAAATTAATAATTAAAAATTAAAAAACTAAAAATTAAAAATTAAAAATTAAAAATTAAAAATTAAAAATTAAAAATTAGAAATTAAAAATTAAAAATTAAAAAATAAAAATTAAAAATTAAAAATTAAAAATTAAAAATTAAAAATTAAAAATTAAAAATTAAAAATTAAAAATTAAAAATTAAAAATTAAAAATTAAAAATTAAAAATTAAAAATTAAAAATTAAAAATTAAAAATTAAAAATTAAAAATTAAAAATTAAAAATTAAAAATTAAAAATTAAAAATTAAAAATTAAAAATTAAAAATTAAAAATTAAAATTAAAAATTAAAAATTAAAAATTAAAAATTAAAAACTAAAAATTAAAAATTAAAAATTAAAAATTAAAAATTAAAAATTAAAAATTAAAAATTAAAAATTAAAAATTAAAAATTAAAAATTAAAAATTAAAAATTAAAAATTAAAAATTAAAAATTAAAAATTAAAAATTAAAAATTAAAAATTAAAAATTAAAAATTAAAAATTAAAAATTAAAAATTAAAAATTAAAAATTAAAAATTAAAAATTAAAAATTAAAAATTAAAAATTAAAAATTAAAAATTAAAAATTAAAAATTAAAAATTAAAAATTAAAAATTAAAAATTAAAAATTAAAAATTAAAAATTAAAAATTAAAAATTAAAAATTAAAAATTAAAAATTAAAAATTAAAAATTAAAAATTAAAAATTAAAAATTAAAAATTAAAAATTAAAAATTAAAAATTAAAAATTAAAAATTAAAAATTAAAAATTAAAAATTAAAAATTAAAAATTAAAAATTAAAAATTAAAAATTAAAAATTAAAAATTAAAAATTAAAAATTAAAAATTAAAAATTAAAAATTAAGAATTAAGAACTAAAAATTAAAAATTAAAAATTAAAAATTAGGAATTACAAATTAAAAATTAAAAATTAAAAATTATAAATTATAAATTAAAAATTAAAAATTAAAAATTAAAAAAAATATTAAAAATTATAAATTAAAAATAAAAAAATTTTAAATTAAAAATTAAAAGTTAAAAATTAAACATTAAATTTAAAAATTTAAAAATTAAAAATTAAAAATTAAAAATTAAAAATTAAAATTAAAAATTAAAAATTAAAAATTAAAAATTAAAAATTAAAAATTAAAAATTAAAAATTAAAAATTAAAAATTAAAAATTAAAAATTAAAAATTAAAAATTAAAAATTAAAAATTAAAAATTAAAAATTAAAAATTAAAAATTAAAAACTAAAACTTAAAAATTAAAAATTAAAAACTAAAATTTAAAATTAAAAATTAAAAATTAAAAATTAAAAATTTAAAATTAAAAATTAAAAATTAAAAATTAAAAATTAAAAATTAAAAATTAAAAATTAAAAATTAAAAATTAAAAATTAAAAATTAAAAATTAAAAATTAAAAATTCAAAATTAAAAATTAGAAATAAAAAATTAAAAATTAAAAATCAAAAATTAAAAATTTAAAATTAAAAATTAAAAATTAAAAATTAAAAATTAAAAATTAAAAATTAAAAATTAAAAATTAAAAATTAAAAATTAAACATTAAAAATTAAAAATTAAAAATTAAATATTAAAATTTAAAAATTAAAAATTAAAAATTAAAAATTAAAAATTAAAAATTTAAAATTATAAATTAAAAAATAAAAATTAAAAATTAAAAATTAAAAATTAAAAATTAAAAATTAAAAATTAAAAATTAAAAATTAAAAATTAAAAATTCAAAATTAAAAATTAGAAATAAAAAATTAAAAATTAAAAATCAAAAATTAAAAATTTAAAATTAAAAATTAAAAATTAAAAAATAAAAATTAAAAATTAAAAATTAAAAATTAAAAATTAAACATTAAAAATTAAAAATTAAAAATTAAAAATTAAAATTTAAAAATTAAAAATTATAAATTAAAAATTAAAAATTAAAAATTAAAAATTAAAAATTAAAAATTAAAAATTAAAAATTAAAAATTAAAAATTAAAAATTAAAAATTAAAAATTAAAAATTAAAAATTAAAAATTAAAAATTAAAAATTAAAAATTAAAAATTAAAAATTAAAAATTAAAAATTAAAAATTAAAAATTAAAAATTAAAAATTAAAAATTAAAAATTAAAAATTAAAAATTAAAAATTAAAAATTAAAAATTAAAAATTAAAAATTAAAAATTAAAAATTAAAAATTAAAAATTAAAAATTAAAAATTAAAAATTAAAAATTAAAAATTAAAAATTAAAAATTAAAATTAAAAATTAAAAATTAAAAATTAAAAATTAAAAATTAAAAATTTAAAATAAAAAATTAAAAATTAAATATTAAAAACTTAAAATTAAAAATTAAAAATTAAAAATAAAAAATAAAAAATTAAAAATTAATAATTAAAAATTAAAATTAAAAATTAAAAATTACAAATTCAAAATTCAAACTTCAAAATTCAAAATTCAAAATTCAAAATTCAAAATTAAAAATTAAAAATTAAAAATTAAAAATTAAAAATTAAAAATTAAAAATTAAAAATTAAAAATTAAAAATTAAAAATTAAAAATTAAAAATTAAAAATTAAAAATTAAAAATTAAAAATTAAAAATTAAAAATTAAAAATTAAAAATTAAAAATTAAAAATTAAAAATTAAAAATTAAAAATTAAAAATTAAAAATTAAAAATTAAAAATTAAAAATTAAAAATTAAAAATTAAAAATTAAAAATTAAAAATTAAAAATTAAAAATTAAAAATTAAAAATTAAAAATTAAAAATTAAAAATTAAAAATTCAAAATTAAAAATTAGAAATATTAAAAATTAAAAATTAAAAATTAAAAATTTAAAATAAAAAATTAAAAATTAAAAATTAAAAATTAAAAATTAAAAATTAAAAATCAAAATTAAAAATTAAAAATTAAAAATTAAAAATTAAAAATTAAAAATTAAAAATTAAAAATAAAAATTAAAAATTAAAAATTAAAAATTAAAAATTAAAAATTAAAAATTAAAAATTAAAAATTAAAAATTAAAAATTAAAAATTAAAAATTAAAAATTAAAAATTAAAAATTAAAAATTAAAAATTAAAAATTAAAAATTAAAAATTAAAAATTAAAAATTAAAAATTAAAAATTAAAA
>CAVMKG010000809.1:0-160000 GCA_963682025.1 Cordilura impudica
GTATCTTTCACTTATGGTTCTGATTTCGTCTTTAACTGTTGATATAGAAAGATCTCTTTTGATTGCCTTATTTGTAATATACCATGGAGCGTTAGTTATAAGTCTTAATGTTTTTGATTGAAATCTTTCAAGTATGTCAATATTCGAATTACTGGCGGTACCCCATAATTGTATACCGTATGACCACACAGGTTTTAATATAATTTTATATATCCTTAATTTATTATTTAAGCTTAGCTGAGATTTTGGGCCTATAAGCCAGTAAAGTTTTTTGGTTTTAATTTTAAGTTGTTCTTGTTTATTTTTAATGTGAGCCTTCCAGGTGAGCCGCCTATCAAGAACCATTCCTAAATATTTAACTTTTTCACTCGTTGGAATGGAATTACTATTTATAGTGATAGATGGGCAGTTATCTCGTCTCAATGTAAACGTTGTATGGTGAGATTTTTGAGAATTCACTTTTACATTCCATTTTCGTAACCAATATTCAAGTTCATTGATCTCATTTTGGACAAACGAAGATGCTTCTACAGGGCAGTCGCTTGTAGCAATAATTGCAGTATCAGCTGCGTATGTAGCCACCATAACATTATCGAGGATCGGCATATCAGCTGTATAAATAGTGTATAAAATTGGACCCAGTACACTACCTTGGGGTATTCCAGCTTTTATTTCGTATAGTTCTGATCTTTCATCATTGTTTTTAACATAAAAATGTCTATCAGATAAATAACTTTTCCGTTGCTTTCTGCCAAAACGCAATGTTTTGGCCTCATTTGGGTTAATTTCGGGAAGCCAATTCTAACATCCTCGTGTTCAGATTGAAATGTTGCAAATAACTCTTTCAGGATACAGAAAACCATTCTATTCTGTTATGTTATGAAGGTATGTTACATACCTTCGGAAAGTTTAGTTTCTCTAGTTTCTCAGTATAAGTTTTATTTGTAAGGTTTTAGACACAAATAGGAAAAAATTCAAAATAGTGCAATTGTGAAAAATTTAAAAACCGTTGTCTTGAGTTACAAAATATTAAAGGAAAAATCCTAAGCTTTCTTATGAAAAAATAAAAAATAAAAAAATGCCCTTTTTGGAAAAAAAGGCAAAAAATGCTTTAATTTAGCAAAAAAAGTCTACAAAATTTTTTATTTTTTTTTAAGTATTTTTTTCCGAAATACTGAAGAAATAGCTATCTAAACTATTTGGGAGAAAATTTTCTAAGAACTATAGGTAATAAGTTACAATGATGGGAAAAACACCTGTTTGGCCAAAATGTCAAATTTTGATCCCCTCTAACTCAGAGAGATCTGGACTAATCTTGTTGAAAAATTGTGTCTAAACTACTATCCAATAGGACTAACCTTGGTGCAAATTTCATCCCGATCGGAAGACATCGGTTTCAAAAATTGGTGCACTTGACATGAAATCCCCCATATGTCTAATAAAAATATTCATTTGAAAATTAAAGTTGATGGTGAGCACTCAGTTTTGACAGCAACTGTAAATCGATAAAACTTGGTATGTTTGTGTTTATTATACCCACTTTACAGAGGTCCAAAAATAAATCTTACGCGACAATTTTTGGTTAGAGTCGCTCTATAAAGCTGACTCCCGATCTTCACTTAAATCTATAAAAAAAATGAAAAAATATTGCATAAATTTTTCTCGAATTTAATTTATATAGGGTTTGTTTTTTTTTCTTTGAAAATTAAGACACATTACTACATATGGTCCTGATCGGTCCAATTTTTGTCCAACTTCTTATATAAAAATAGCATCAGAGATAAATTTTTTCATATCGGTATAATAAGAGCACTAAAATCTTTCGAAAGGCACAGTATGAGGTATCGTATAAACGGTCTTGACCGACTATAATTTGTTTACGTGTTTTTATCTAATTTTTATTATAAATCTGTAAAAATTCTCTTTAAGATGAATTGAAAAATTCTGGGAGTTTATTTTTTTTCCCATTGATTTTATTTAAACAGAACCAATTTTTGTAGTTTAAATATGACATTTTTTCAATGTCACTAATAAAATATTTCATGTTATATATATATAAAATCACTTTAAATCAAATTGAAGAGAATTTTAGCAATTTTTATTCAAAGAAAAATAATCATGAAAATCGAATAAAAATTTCTGCGAATATATTGTATAGAGAAGACTTATCGGAGTTGTTGTCCTATTGGAGTTGTCATAAACCTTGTTTATAAATATTGATATAAAAGTTTTTTTTAAATTTAAATTTAATAAATATTTATTACAAATATTTTTTCCTAATATTTATTTCACAAAATGATTTACTTACTAAGTTTTTTTTAAATTTAAATTTTAAAAGAAAATTTAATAAATATTTATTAAACATTTTATTAGAAATTTTCTCCTAATATTTATTTAACAGAAAATCGTAAAAAACAATACCTTAATTTAAAATAAAAGCTCGATATCTCAATTGAAAATAAAACGCTTGAAATTCTTGAACAATTTTTCCTACATCTGGCAGCACCATTTCCTGTTGTTTATTAACAATTTTTGCATCTCCTTTCTGTGAAATCAGACGCACTCCATTGATTAAAAACAAAACAACAAAATCTTAGAGGGAGCGTAAAATTCCAACATTTCACTGAGAGTAAATAAAAGAGAGTTGGCTAATGTAATGCCTGCTGGACGTGCTTGAGCATGTTTGCGTTTCATGATTTTTTTTTTGCAACACATTCATTTTATTTTAAACTCAAAACAGGAGACTTGACACTCTTGTAAGAGGATAACTGAAAGTTAAAATGAATAAAAAAAAACAAACAAAAAATCTAATGATTCTACTATCAATGTCAAGCCAAATGAATCTGAAAAAAAAATTGAAAAAAACAACACACACAATTTTCAATTCAGTTTAGTGGTGAATGGCAAACATGCGAGGTAGTTTGAAATTCAAAGAAGATTAATTTTCAATTTATGGAAAGTTAATTTTTATTAAAATAAAAAATTGGTGCAAAATGTGCAATGAAATAAGAAGTTATTAAACAAAATTTTTTAGAAAAAAAAAATACTAAATAAGAAAATTATAAATTAAGAAAATTTTGAAAGTAATTTATTAAAAATTTAAAAGTTGGTTGCAAAAATAAAAAAAAAAATTTTTCGTGCTGTAGTTAAATAAGAAATTGTATTGTGTTGTATGTGCGTGCTTAACAAAATGTCATGGTTTTATGTCCTTGAAGGATTTTGAAAGTTGTTTAAATATAATTTTAAACAAAAAGAAATAACAAAAATATGATGAGATAAAAAATGTTAAAATTATTTAAATTAATTAATGAAGAGTGAGTGTAAGGATTAATAGTTTCTTAAAAGAATTAATTAATTAAAAAAAATTAAATGGATTTAGTTAAATAAAATGTATAAAGAATTTATAAAAATATTCTGCATACTTAAATATATTAAAAAAAATATAAAAAAATATTAAATTAAAAAAAAACATGACCTTCTGCTGCCTTCATTTGCAATGGATATTTTTTTTTATTTAAAGAATATTAAAATAATTCTGCTGTTTTTCTAGTTGGTTTTTTTTTTTTTATTTGCAAAGAACTTTGTCAACTTTTTTTTGTCTTGTTAGCACATGCACTTAAATTTGCATTATGTTTATTTTCAATTTTTATGCGTTTTCTACATCAGCCCATTTAGACATGACAAAAACAACTTTGTGTACTGTGCCAGTATTTTTAGAGTGTTCTTTAACACCATTGAAACCATTAAAAGACAATTCTGTGGCATAATCAAAACAGAAAGTAATTAAAGAATTTATTTAATTATTTAGCCATCCACTGCATATCTCTGGCTTATATACAGAGAAAATGTATTCGTTGTGGCAATCGAATTTATTGCCAACCGAATTTTGATAGCCCAATAAACTACCACATTTATCTTATGTGGTTACTGAATAATATTTTCCAAATGGCGGTTCGAAGTAATTTATTGATTTAACAACCCCTTATCGGTATAAACCATTTTAATTCTTACTTACAGTAAATTAAATGAACGAAAATTTTTCTTTAATATCATTTATCATTTACTAGCTGACCCGGCAAATATTTTTCTGTCTAAAATAATTATTTTGTACCGGGGTTTGCTTTGACATGTATTTCAATTACGGTAGGAATGTTTTTGTTTCTCCTTTTTCGGCTTATACAAACAGATCGTGTGGCTGAACAACTCTGGAGCTTACCAACCGTTATTCCTATAAGGCGCACATGGCCTCAACAAACACGTTCGAATGCTATTTATCTTGGCCCAGTAGTTTTATTTCTTCTCAACTTCTGTCCAGGAGCGGAAGTCTTCGGGCCTAGAATTAAATACTTTGAGTCAATGGAAATACACAAAAGTATGTTCCAAGCAGAAATTTATGCCATCGATAGATGTGCACAAATCAATTTGAATAGGAAGTACAAAAGACGGGACATAACCATACTATCAGATAGTCAAGCTGCTATTCGAGCACTATGCTCCTATGAATTAGATTCCAAGTTAGTATGGGATTGCCTACAGAAACTTAACGAGCTAGGTAAACACAACAAGGTTAGCTTTTGTTGGGTCCCGGGACATATTGGGATTCAAGGTAATGCCAGAAGGGGAGCTCCCCAAAATTAATAGGGCTGGAACCGTTTTGTGGAATAGGAAAAGGAGTGTGGGAAGGCGTACTCTGGGAACATAAGAATTATGTTAAATGGTAACTTTTCTCGAGCCACTTGGGCTTAAGGCAATGCAAATTCTTGTTGGGTGGTTACAACAATAAGAGATTTGGGTCGTGCATTGGGTTGTCGAAGAACAGAATTAGAATACTAACCGGGATTTTAACTGATCACTTTAGGCTCAGGGAACAGCTGAGCAGGTTAGAAATTGTAGCAAACCCCACGTGCAGATTTTGTGATGAGGAAGCCGAATCACCCGAGCACATACTTGGGGATTGTAGAGTGTTAATGCATAACAGAAAAAGCACCTGGGCTCTTTCCAAATACTAGGTAGCGACATAAAACTACTAGAACCAACCAACATAAGCGCCCCGGTAGGTGAGTAGGTAGCGTGCTCGCCTATCATGCGGGGTCGTGGGTTCGATTCCCACCAGAGGCTTTGGTCTGTCGCTGCAAAAAAAAAAAAAAAATGAACACACTACACCATCTTTCCTCCTTAACCTATTTTCCTGAGATCAACACAATGCACTGCATCTGAGTGTTGATTAATTAAAAAAAAAAAAAATCCTCGAATTCCTGAGGGCTTCAGTGTTGGATGATATCTTATAAGGACAACCTATTAGCAGAGGGCAGTACAATACATCACTGGTAGCAGTGTATCAAACACCTCTTTCTACAATACAATACAACTTCTGTTCATGGCTGCAGCTTTTATGTGGATTTGAAGCCTCCATGTATGTGCAGTAGGGTTAGACACTTTTTTTTTGCGAAGAATGCTCTCGCAGTATGAGGTAGGGCATGGAAAACTATGAAGAACTGCATGTTTAGTTTTTGGAAATGGTGAAAGAACCTTCCCCGCAAAATGCATTTGCTTTTCCTCGAACCGTTTTTTTATTTTCAATTTTTTGTAATTTCTAGCAAAAGTAAATGCATTTACGGGGAAGGGTTTTTACCATTTCAAAAAAATAAACATGCAGTTCTTCATGGTTTTCCATGCCCTACATCATATTGCGAGAGCAATTCGATATTCGACAAAAGTCCAAAAAGTGACTAACCTTAATGTGCAGGTCTCCCTCTTCTACGGTAAGCTTATGGATTCCGGTCATTGGCATTTCTGGTGATGTCGTTTGGTGGTCTAAGTAGGCCGTGGCCGATCCGGTTCCAGTTACGCCTCTTTCTGTCTGTTGCAACTGGCAGTTGTTTTGGTTCAGTGCATAAACTCTAGTTTGTTATTACGTTTGGCCGGAAGATACGCATTATTCTGCGGAGGCACTGGTAAGCAAACACTTCTGGATATCTCGGATTGTAGCATTCCATGGTTCGTAGGTATAGAGTAGTACTGACCTTACGTTTGTATCGAATTTCTGAAGTTTCAATCGGCGGGAAAGCGAGCTCCAGATAGACTTGCCTCGCTTTTATGACACGATTTTCAACATCGTCTTTTGAACTGCCAGATTTTGTTATAATGCTACCTAAATAGCAGAAGGAGTGTACGTCTTCCAATTCGTGGTTGTTGACATGGAATATTTCCAGTCTTGATTCATTAATACGAAATGTTTTTGTTTTGACAATGTTTATCTTCAGCCCAGCATTTTCTGTGATATCGGCTAACTGTTGCAGTTTGGCTATCATATCCTCGGAGTTATGTGTAATGAAGGATTGGTAGGTTGCCTGATAATATAAACTTTTAATCAGAGAGATTAGTTTTGTCGGAAAATCTTTGCATATTAAAGCATTCCATAAGACGTTGTGATCGAATGTGTCAAAGGCTTTTTCAAAATTGACAAAGCAGAGATATTGTGACGGTCGCCATTCGAACGACTGCCAAATTATGACCCTCCGGCTATTCACATGGTCAATACAAGACTTATGGCGCCTAAGGCCTGCCTGTTCATTTCTCAATGCTAATGTAGTTACGTCCAAAATTCGCTTTGTGAGCAATAATTTTAGTGACCATGCTGAGAAGTGTTATTCCTCACCAGTAGTTACGATCCTTAACGTCGCGTTTTTTGCGAATTTTAAGAATCAAACCTTCTTTAAGCTCACTGGATAGTGATTCGGCTATGCAGAAGTCTGTGATGAGGGGTAAGACGTTCTGTGGCCTAATATGTGAATCTGCTGTTAATCAGATCAGGTGAAATGTCATCAAGGCTGGGGCCTTATTGTTCTTGAATGATCTTATTGCACTAACTACCTCAGATGTAGCAAGATATGAAGTAGCAATATTGATATTTAGATTGTGTGTGCTGCACGTAAGGTAGGCGATGACAGTTCGCGTTGCAAACTTAGAGTAATATTCTTCCTAAAGGACCACTTCCTTATTCACAGATGTAATAAGGTCAAAATTATAATTTTACAGTGGTTTTAGCGCAGAAGTATAACTGTGGCGCAGTTCCCTAAAGGTAGCTGGACTTATGGTTATTAGCTGCGACTTGAGCTTCTAAAGCAACATCATTAATCCAATTGCACCTGTCTTGCCTTGTACTATTTTAAGCAAGCGTTTTAGGGCACTATGGGGTCGCTTTAATTAAATTTTAGCAGTTCGAATTCTGATCATGTTTACAATAAATTTAATTGTTTTTCGTGATTCGATTAGGCTCCACGTCTCATCGGATATCCACTCTTTGCCGGTGCGCTCAGTTACATTAATTACATTAATTGCGGGTTCTATGAATATCCTATTTTTTGTAGTCCATTGGCCGCGTTGAGTTTCTGCGTACGTCGATCCTTCGCTGAATTTGGGACTTGCTCTCATTGATGGCGTCAAGCTTAATACGCATAGTTGCCACGAGAAGATGATGATCGCTTGCCTAATCCGCTTCCCTGCGATTGCGCACATCCAATAGAGAACCACGTCATTTTCTGGAAATAGTAATGCGATCTATCTGTTTTTCGGTAATGAAATCAGGGGAATCCCGTGTTAGTTTATGTATTCATTTGTGAGGGACCAGCGAACCTCCAACCGCGAGATTATTTGAGGCATACATTTCTAGGAAAATTTCCGCTCAGTGCATTGGCACCCATTATTCCCAGAAGATTGATGTCAGCTGGACCAATTTGAGCATTGAAGTCTCCCATAACCACTAAGATGTCACTACGATTATTTGTTATCGCCTCATCTATGATTTTGTAGAATTCATCATTCATGCCGCTGCTTCTGTTGGGGCGTAACATTTGATGCATGTAAGATTCCGAGGACGAAGTGTTATAGATATCAGTCTGTCCGAATAGAGTCTCCAGCTTATTAGGACATCTCGTGCTTGTTTGTTTAAAAGGAATCCCACGCCACTTGATCGAGACAAATCATTGGGCTTACCGGAATTTAGAAAAGTGCATCCTGCAGGCGCGGCAGCCTCGCCAGTATCAGGCCACCTTATTTAGCAAAGTCCAAGAAATAGTAGGTTGTAGTTTTTAAATTCTTAATGTGGTTGCGCCAACCTTGACGCTTCTGGTAGCGTTTTAACATTCCAGGTTCTAAATCATGTCCTTGCTTTAATGTTAAAAGTCTTCAACGGTAAATCGGGTTGGTTTTCATTAGTATTTGTAGAGGTTTCGGTAATTATTGGTTTTTAAGATGGCTGATTAGGCTAACGCATTCGATACTGGTGCTGGGGCTATCAGCAGGCAAATTCCAGCGCTCGACATTCGAGTGCAATTTCTAGAAAACTTTATTTTTCAACTTAGCCAATTCACACACCAACACTTTTTTGGTTTATTATTATTGTGAATGAAGATAACAAACTCATTAGCAAACACATTAAGAAATTTAATGAATCACACAAAGCATTTGTATAATTTTATGTATGTGTTAGTAGCACTTTTAAATGCAATTTACGCAAAATAAAGGAAAAAATTTATAAATCTATAAAAAGAAATACCTTTCAAATAATATACGTTTCGTCAAAATCGGGATAAAACGGTAGAACAAAACATCGGTCACAATAACTCATTTAGCCTATTAATATTATAGATATGATTCTTGTACAGACCGACAAAGAAACTTTATACCGCCTTGTGTCGGTCGACACAGCCTCGTTGGTTTCAACAAGGGATACCAAGCTTAAAGTGAACAGTGGTTGAGGCTGTCATTTGGAATGGATATGCTATGTTAGCAATTATTTGTTGTATTTGCAATCGCTTCACTTTCCGATTCATATAATTGGCATTGAGATTTGTTAGTCGGCGTTACATACGGAATCTTTGTGATGATTCCCCTTTGAATTTTCCATTGATAATTGTCGACTCTGTAATATTAGATACCCAATATTTTCTTGATTACGAACCTCGTTCCCTTATTCAATTTTAGTGCATTTATGTTTCGAAGCAGTATAATTGGTGATCCAACTTTGAAGAGTAAGTTATGTGGCGGAACACCTGGAAAATCATGTAAATTTAAAAAGTCAGTTTGAAAATTCTATCCTTCATCTTCTTCTATAATAATCGTCACATAAAATTGCCAAAATCTCCCTATCGTAGTACTCGAGATATGTCATATTCAATAATCTCTTTGTAAGCGAGGTCTACGTCCATTTACCTTAACCCGTCGAGTTACACAAATCTGCAAAGCTCTTCCTATTATAGTATACACTAATAACCTACGAAATCTCCCTACATATATTTCTCAAGATATTGGATATTGAAGATGCACTTTGTATGGGAGGCGACATGCCCATTTTCCCGATGCCGTCCAGTTACAATATGGCTATTAATATTAATAACAGATGAATTCACGCCAATTTGAAAATATCTCCCTGATATATAACTCAAGACATGCGATATTGAATAATTACTTTGTATGAAACTGACACGCCTACTGGTCCGATGTCACCCATTTTCAGCAAGGCTACCCACATTAATAACCTATGAAATTACACAAAGTATCAATTCTCTGCCTTTTATATTACTCAAGATATTGGATATAGAAATTTCCTTTGTATGGGAGGTGACACACCTACTTATATTTTCCGGGTCCAGCCATTTTTGAGTTGTAACTGGTGTAACTGACCCTACTTTGTTTTATATTCATAAATTTACTTTTCAATAACAACCTAAAAAGGAAAACAAATCTTAAATGGTTAAAAAACAAGAAACGTGTTTTTTATGCCGAGCCAGTAATATTGTTTGACGGTGAATTACCGAAGACTGCCCTAGAATACGATTAATTAGCTATCGGGACACATACATACCTCAATCGTAATCAGTGTACTTGGCAGATTTCATAGAATAGCTGGCGCGGAATTAGAAGGGCACTTTGAAAACTTTCGGACTACCTTCTCAGACCGTTTTGACATCTGAGCAGTAAAAGCAGTAACTCTGTCATTTTCAATATCAGATAAGTAACATTTCCAAAATTTGACTAATATAATAAGCAAAAATTAATTAATCATAACAACCAAAAACAATATCTGGTTTAACCTTAGTTGAATAATACGTTTTATGTGTAAACATCTATACGCGCAGGGGGTAAATTTCTATATCACAATTCAATTACAAAAACAATGTAACATATAAGACGTAAGACAAAATCGGTGTGACTTATAATTGTATTGGTGAAAAAATTATATGTAAATAACCTATTTGAAAATGAAAAATAAAAAATGAAAAATAAAAAATAAAAACTTAAAAATGAAAAATGAAAAATAAAAAATGAATAATAAAAAACGAAAAATGAAAAACGAAAACATGAAAAATGAAAAATAAAAAACGAAAAATTAAAAATGAAAATTAAAAAATGAAAAATGAAGAATAAAAAATGAAAAATTAAAAATGAAAAATGAAAAATGAAAAACGAAAATTGAAAAATAAAAAATGAAAAACAAAAAAAAAAAAAATAGAATAATGAAAAATTAAAAACAAGAACTGAAAAATAAAAAATTAGAAAGAAAAAATTAAAAATGAAAAACGAAAAATTAAAAATTAAAAATTAAAATTTAAAAATTAACAAGTAAGAAAATTATAGTCGGTCTAGACCGACTATATGATACCCTATACCATGCGTTTAGAGACCCTATATCTCAGACCCAACTAACTGGATATAGAAAATAAGCATAAACCAAATTTGAGTGGGATTTTTATTAATTTTTTCGGCTGCAGATATGAAAAAGTTCATATCGGATGCTATATCTATATGGGGACTAGGCCCAAAAATGGACTGATCCTGACCATGTTTGGTAAGGTCTCTTGTATTTTGCAAAAATATATACAAACAAAATTTGAGAAGAATCAGTGCAATATTTTAGTTTTTTGATAGATTTAAGTGAAGATCGGGAAGCAGCTCTATATGGGGCCTATGACTAAGAGTTGTCCCATAGAGATAATTCTTGGACTACTGATTAATGGATGTAATAAACACATACAAACCCAATTTGAATAAGATTTATATGATAATTTGTATCTTATGGAAATTTAAGTCGATTTCATAGGGGTCACTTGTATGGGGGCTAGGTCTGAACATGGACTGATTCTCACCAATTTCAATAGCGTTCATCCCATGGCCGATAGAGGATTAAATACCAAATTTCATCAAAATATATTCATATTTGCGACCTGCAGTTTGATTACAAGCTTTACATGGACACACATACGGACGGATGGACGGACGGACGGACGGACGGACATCGTTAAATCGAATCAGATAGTGATTCTGATTCGATCGGTATAATTAAAGATGGGTGTAGGTCAAATATTTTTGGTTGTTACAAACAGCAGCACAAAGTCATTATACCCAAACCACATAGTGGTATAGGGTATAATAAAAATTAAAAATTAAAAATAAAAAATGAAAAATTAAAAATAAAAAATTAAAAAATGAAGAATGAAAAATGAAAATCGAAAAATTAAAAATTAACCGGTGGAAATAATAAATAATAATAAATATAAGTGATACATAGATGACGCTTTCTGTATGGTTTTAAAAAACTGCCACAAAAAATCTTCAATTACTAGATGTTTATACATCTCCCCTGTGATCAGACACAAGATTTTTTTATAATTATGCACCAGTTAAAAATAAATAAAAATATTTGCTGCTATTGTTTAACAAACACAAAAAAAAATATTTTTTGTTGCTTCTCTTATTAATTTGTAATGCGCTTTCAGATGAGATAAGCAGATTTTTCTAATTTTTTTGCGAATGCAACAAATCGATAAAAAAAAATCTTGCGGCTACGAAATTGCACCACAGTGTATTTCACCCATAGCCAGGCAACAAATATATGAAAGTCTCACTCATATTTAGTGAATGCCCCAAAAGAGTATATTTTCTTAAAAGGTACGCTTTCTTAAAAAAGTAAATTTTCTGAAAATGGTACCTTTTCTAAAAAAAGTAAATTTCCTTACAAAAGTGTATTTTCTTAATAACGAGCCTTCTCTTAAAATGGTGCATTTTCTTAAAAAAGATCCTTTTCCAAAAAAAAAAAAAAAAAAAAAATACCTTTTCCTAAAAAAGTACCTATTCTTAAAGAATACCTTTTTTTGAAAAAGTAAATTTCCTTAGAAAAGTACATTTTCTTAACAAAGTATATTTTCTTAAGAAAGAACCTTTTCTTAGAAAGTACGTTCTCTTAAAAGAGTACCTATACTTAAAAAAGTACTTGTCTTAAAAAAGAACATTTTCTTAAAAGAGTACCTTTTTTAAAAAAGTATATTTTTTTGAAAAAGTACCATATCTTAAAAAAGTACCTCTTTGTGCATAAGTACTGTTCCGTAAAAAGTACCTTTTCTTAAAAATGAATTTTCTTAAAAAAGTTTTTTTTTGTTAAAAATTTAATTTTCTTAAAAAATTACTTTTTCTCCAAAAAGAGTGATTTCTTAAAATGGTACGTTTTCTTAAAAAGTGTCCCTTCTTAAAACCGCAAATTTTCATAAAAAAGTAAAAATTAAATAAAAAAAAATTGCCTTTTCTTAAAAACGCTTCTTTGTTAAAAAAGTACATTTTCTTGAAAAGGTACCATATCTTAAAATAGACCTTCTCTTACAAAGTTCTTTTCCTTAAAAAGTACCTTTTCTTAAAAAAGTACCTTTTTTAAAAAAGAGCCTTATCTCAAAAAGCGATTTTTTAAAGTGCATATTGTTAAAAATGTACATTTTCATTAAGAAAAAAAACATTTTCCTAAAAAGCATAGTTTTAAAATACATTTTCTTATATAAGAATAAATTCTTCAGAAAGTACCTTTAGTTCAAAATGTATTTTTTCTTAAAAAAACATCTTCTCTTAAAAAAATTAATTTTCTTAAATTAGTATCTTTTTTGAAAAAGGTACCTCTTCTTAAAAAAAATACCCCTTCTTATAAAAGTACATTTTCTTTAAAAATGAACTTTCGAAGAATATTTACTTTAAAAATGAACTTTTGTAAAAAAAAATTAGATTTGCTCAAAAAAGTAAATATTCTTCGAAAAGTATATTTTCTTAATAAAGAACCCTCTCTTAAAAAATACTTGTTTTGATAAAACTACCATTTTCTTAAGAAAGAAGCTTCACTTAAAAAACTAAATTTATTTAAATATTAGCTCTTCTTAGTTTTTTAGAAAGCACATTTTCTTAAAAAATTAAATTTTCTTAAAAAGGTTCTTTTCCTAAAAAAGTACTTTTTCTTAAAAATTCATAATATATTGAAAAAGTGTCTATTTTTAAAAAAGTACATTTTCTAAGTAATATATTTTCTTAGAGTGTACATATTCTTCAAAAAAAAAACTTTCTCCAAAAAGCACATTCACTTAAAAAAATCTCTTTCCTTTAAAAAGTACTTTTTTTAAAAAAGTGTTTATTCTTAAAACTATATTTTCTTAAAAAAGGCACCTTTTCTTTAAAATATCCCTTTTCTTAAAATGGTAGCTTTTCTTAAAAAGTATATTTTCTTAAAATAGTTATTTTTCTTAAAAATTTAATTACTTAAGAAAGTACCCTTTCCTAAATAAAAACCGTTTCTTAAAAAGTACATTTCGAAAGAAAGTAAACTTTCTTAAAAAAAAGTAAATTTTCTTAAAAAAGTAAATTTTCTTAAAAAAGTACCTCTTCTCAAAAAAGCAATTTTCTTTAAAATACCCTTTCTTAAAAAAGTGAATTTTCTTAAAACGTACATTTTCTTAAAGTCGATTTTGTTAAAGAGTACATTTTCTTAAAAAGTGCATTTTCTTAAAAATTTACCTCTTCTCAAAAGGCAATTTTCTTTAAAAATACTTGTTCTTAAAAAGCAAGTTTTCGTAAAAAAGTTTGTATTCTTAAAAAAGGACAGTTTTTTAAACAAATAAATTTTCTTAAAAAAATAAAATTCTTAAAATTGTACTTTTTCTTAAAAGGGACCATCATATCTGAAAAAGTACCTTTTAAAAAAATATCTTTTCTTATAAAAAGCTTCTTTTCTTAAAGAAGTACCTTAAAAAAAGTAAATTTTATTAATATATGTACTTTTTTAAGAAATTTTTTACTCTTAAAAAGTAAATTATCCTTAAACATACTTTTTCTTATAAAGTAAATTTTTTTAAAAGTACATTTTCTTAAAAAGTACATTTTCTTAACAAAAAGCACCTCTTCTTAAAAAAGTACATTTTCATAAAAAGTATCCATTTTTAAAAAAGTACGATTTCATAAAAAGTAAACTTTCCTTAAAAATACCTGTTCTTAAAAAAATAAATTTTCTTAAAAAGTACATTTTCTTAACAAAAGTTCCTTTTCTTAAAAAAGTACCTCTTCATTAAAAGTATCCCTTTTCAAAAAACTACAATTTCATAAAAAAGTAGTTTCTTTAAAAATACCTGTTCTTAAAAAAATAAAGTTTC
Organism: Cordilura impudica; assembly: GCA_963682025.1. Classification (NCBI taxonomy): domain Eukaryota; kingdom Metazoa; phylum Arthropoda; class Insecta; order Diptera; family Scathophagidae; genus Cordilura; species Cordilura impudica. The sequence goes on from CAVMKG010000809.1 coordinate 14,457, forward strand.
TTAAAAAAATACATTTTCTTAACAAAAAATACCTTTTTTTTTAAAAATAACTTTTCGAAAAAATAATCCCTTCATAAAAAAGTACAATTTCATAAAAAGTAAACTTTCTGTAAAAATACCTTTTCCTAAGTAAGTAAATTTTCTTAAGTTCCTTTTTTTAAAAAAGTACCTTTTCTTAAAAAAGTACATTTTCTTAAAAAAGTACATTCTCTTAAAAAATTTAAAATTCTTAAAATTTTACCTTTTCTTAAAAAGGTACCATATCTCAAAAAGTACATTTTCTTAAATATACATATTTCTAAAAAAGTATATTTTCTTAAAAAAGTACATTTTCTTAAAAAGTAAATTTTCTTAAAAAAGTAGCTCATCTCAAAAAAAGGCAATTTTCTTTAAAATACCTTTTCTTAAAAAATTTAAATTTCTTAAAAAGTACATTTTCTTACAAAAGTCAATTTTTTTAAGCAGTACCTTTTCTTAAGAGTGTATTTTCTTAAAAAGTGTATTTTCTTAAAAATGTACCTCTTCCCAAAAAAGGAAATCTTAAAATGAATTTTCTTGAAAAGTAAATTTTCTTAAAAAAGTAAATTTTCTTAAATTTGTTAAAATTGTATTTCTTCTTAAAAAGTACCACATCTCAAAAAGTACCTTTAAAAAAAATACCTTTCCTATAAGAAGTACCTTCAAAAAGTACATTTTCTTAAAATATGTACTATTTTGAGAAATTATTTATTCTTAAAAAGTAAAATTTCCTTAAAACGTTAGTTTTTTATGTATTGTCGATCTTGTGTTGTAATAATAATTAGATATTTATAGTTCGGTTCGAGATCATGTATACATTTTCTAATACTAGAAAATATAATACTTTATGCAATGTAAGAGAAATTTGGAAAAAAAAATTGAAGACAGCGCTAGATGGAACAAGTCGCTTTTGAACAAGTCGCTTTGTTCGAAAGTAGCTACTCCATCTAGCGCTGTCTTCAATTTTTTTTCAAATTTCTCTTACATTGCATAAAGTATTATCTTTTCTAGTATTAGAAAATGTATACATGATCTCGAACCGAACTATAAATAACTAATTATTATTTCCTTAAAACTTTAGTTTTCTTAAAAAAGTAATTTCATTAAAAAGTACATTTTCTTAAGAAAAAGTACCTTTTCATAAAAAAAGTACCTTTTCATAAAAAGTAAACTTTCTTCAAAAATACCTCTTCTTATAAAGGTAAATTTTCTTAAAAAGTAAATTTTCTTAAGTCCCTTTTTTTAAAAAAGTACATTTTCTTAAAAAAATTTAAAATTCTTAAAATTCTTCTTTCTTCATCAAAAGTACACTTTCTTCATAAAAAGTACCTTTTCTTATATTTTTCAATTATATATTCTTCCTTTATTTACATATTTTAACAAATTTAATATTTACATATGAGATCTTATCTTAACATAGATATTGCAACAAATAATATATAGGATCTAAAGACATTAAATAGTTTTTATTTTATTTTTTAATGATTTTTAAAGGAAAATGGGAGGGAAAAAACCTTTATATGATTTAATAAATTCAAATAGTATCTGAAGATATTTATATGCTTATAGAAGGTTTATTAGAAATAATAGACCTCTATAAGCATATAATTTTCAATTTGGTGATTTCTTTTTAATTTTACGTTATTTCTCTACATTATCTTATCAGTGCGTAAGAGGAATTTTCAATTTTGGCAAAATAATTGTTGTTAATCCTTGTTATGAAATCGATAATTTTTTTATAACCTGTTTCTTCATGAAGAAGATTTGTAGGATACCTCCAGGGCTTTTTATTTATCGTTTTAAGACATTTGTTTTGTATAATTTGTAAGCGTTTTAGGTGGCAGTTGGCAGCGTCACTCCAAATAGGACACGCGTATGTTAATATTGGCCTTATAACACTTTTGAATAGGAGATTTTTGTTTTTGGGGTTTAGAAATGACCTTCTATTTAATAGTGGTCATAATGCTTTAAATGATTTTATAGCTTTTTGGCACGTAGCCATAATATGTTGTTTTCTTAAAAAAGTACCTTTTCATAAAAAGTATCCCTTCTCAAAAAAGTAGAATTTCATAAAAAGTAAACTTTCTTTAAAAATACCTTGGTCTAAAAAAGTAAATTTTCGTAAAAAGTAAATTTTCTTAAAAAAATATAACTTTTCTTAAAAAAAGTAACTTTTCGTAAAAAGAAATCCCTTCTTAAAAAAGTACAATTTGACAAAAAGTAAACTTTCTTTAAAAATACCTTGTCTTAAAAAAGTAAATTTTCTTAAGACCCTTTTTTTAAAAAAGTACATTTTCTTAAAAAAGTACATTTTCTTAAAAAGGTACATTTGCTTAAAAAATTTAAAATTCTTAAAATTTTACCTTTTCTTAAAAAGGTACCATTTTTCAAAAAGTACCTTTTCTTAAATATACACTTTTCTAAAAAAGTACATTTAAGTACATTTCTTAAATATACATTTTTCTAAAAAAGTACATTTTCTTAAAAAATAAATTTTCTTAAAAAAGTACCTCATCTCAAAAAAAGGCAATTTTCTTTAAAATACCTTTTCTTAAAAAAGCGAAATTTCTTAAAAAGTACATTTTCTTACAAAAGACAATTTTTCAAAGAGTACTAAAAAGTGTATTTTCTTAAAAATGTACCTCTTCTCAAAAAAGGTAATTTTCTTAAAAAAAAAATTATCTTAAAAAACTGAATTTTCTTAAAAAGTAAATTTTCTTAAAAAAGTTAATTTTCTTAAAAAAGTAAATTTTCTTAAATATTTTAAAATTGTACTTCTTCTAAAAAATGTACCACATCTCAAAAAGTACCTTTAAAAAAATACCTTTCCTATAAAAAGTACCTTAAAAAAGTAAATTTTCTTAAAATATGTACTATTTTAAGAAATTATTTATTCTTAAAAAGTAAATTTTCCTTAAAAAGTACATTTTCTTAACAAAAAGTACTTTTTCTTAAAAAAGAGTAGCTTTTCATAAAAAGTAAACTTTCTTTAAAACTGTTCTTAAAAAAAGTAAATTTTCTAAAAAAGTAAATTTCCCTAAGTCCTTTTTTCTAAAAAAGTACCTTTTCTTAAAAAAGTACATTTTTTAAAAAAAAATTTTATGTTCTTAAAATTTTACCTTTTCTTAAAAAAGCAGCATATCTTAAAAAGTATGTTTTCTTTAAAATGTAAATTTTCTTAAAAAGTACCTTTTCTTAAAAAATTCATCCTAAAACACTACCTTTTCTTACTATCTTTTCTTGAAAACGTACCTTTTTTAAGAAACTGCCAGTGTTTTTTTTGTGTGTCAAACTCCTGTTAAGTGAAAACAGTGGCCTCTATAATCTTAAGGATTTACTTTGTATTGTTACTTTGCTGAAATGCCGCTGTTAAAATCGATTATTTGAGAAAGAAAAAACACAAAAAATGTTTTATATTTCCAGGGAGCTGCAAGTGTGGACAACGAAAGTCGTAATACTCTTTACGTTCTTGTCGATAATTGTAAAATTTTAATTTACTTTTATGTTTTTTAATGTAAAAAAATAATATTAAACTTCTTTATGACCATGTAAATATTTTATAATGTTGATATTGTTTATTTTGCGGCTTCTAATCCCCCAAGGTAATTTTAGTCGTTGTTTTTTCTTTTCTTCCTTTTTTTTGTTTGACATGGTTTTGTTTATTGTTCTTTGGGGATACAGTTTTGTTCTTTTTTAGATTTAAAAACATTTCATTATACTTATATCTTGTTCTTTATATATTAAATGTCAGACTACGGTATTGTTGTTGCCTGTTGTTTGACATTAACTTTCTATGGATATCCTTTGTTTTATTTTTTTTTCTGTGTTGTTCTGACCACCTCATTATCATTGTTGGTGTTAGCTGAAGGATATAAAGGAAAACGACAGAGTTTTTCAGTAGTATTTTTTTAGTGTGAGATTTAAAAATTCAAGAGAATTATGTGGTTTTAAAATGTTTTTATTTTAAGAAAATGGGATCAGTTTAAAAGTTAATTCTTTGCTATAAAAATGTTGGTCATCTTCATTTGTATGGCTGGTCATTTGTTATTTACGTCCCTCAATATATTTTAGGAAAAGACTTTAAAATAAAAAAATTTATTCTAAGTCCTCTACTGTTCAGAAAATTTAAAAATTCTTCAGGAAGTGGTTCTTTCAACGCCAGTAACGCAGATTAGCAGCTAGAACCTCCTTTGGGAATTAAATCGACCTAACTTATCACTAGATAAAGAACTAGTAGTGCAACTACGGCAAATTGCTGTCTAAAGTACTGGTGATTTTTTAAACAAATATTTTTGTTGTGACAATCCACCAGTTGAGGTTGTAATTGCTAATTACACAACCACAACACCTTGTGTTCAAATACGAGCATAATAATTTAGAAATCAATATGTGTTGTCCAAATATCTTAAGTATGTAATATTTATATACGATCAATTACTTTATTATCTACAGTAACATTTTGAATGTCCCAAATATGTTTATCACAGTTTAGGACGTGTAATAATATACATACATATATAACACAAACAATGTTTATTATTACTTATTTACCATCATAAATTCTACCTATTTGTCGCACAAGATTAGTTCTTATTTAGTTCCAAGATTATTGTATTTAGTTTCAATAGAGCAATCAGTATTACGCATTCACTCAACCAACTGTGTTGTCTTTTCATATACCAACACTTTGTAATATAAAATTTTGCTGGGTAATTTGTGATACTTTGTGCTATTACAGGCTGAAGTTTATTGTGTTTATTTTTTATTTGTAATTTAACTTCTACAAACATTTATGTGATTAATTTTTGTTGAAAGTTCTCAAGGCAGCAGAAGTGAAATTTTAAATAAATTTCAGAAAAAAAAATTTATTAAAAAAAAAAAATTTTTGATCGAACAGTTTCCAAAAACTGATTGAAATTTTTTAATTAAAAAAATAAAGAAACAATGTTAATTTTAACTTAACCTAAAAAGTCACCGGCATAAGAATAAAAACAAAAATATACAAAAATGGGTATTTGGACTTACAGTATTTCTTACACCAGCCAACTTGGCTCGGGTTGTAAAACATAAATCCTGCATTTAGTTTTATAAAATCATATTGGTGATTTTAGAAAAAAGTTTATATATACATATATATATTCAACTAGTCATGAGCCATAACTTTCAAGTCAGCTACACAGCCCTTGGAATGTCTGATGATAATCAAACCAGCTATTCGATGCCCTCGGTGGCTTCGTCTAGTCGTGCAGCTCGCATTGTTAACTTCAATGAAGATCGTCATGGGCCGGCTGGTTATCCGCCACAGCAACAACCCGCTCAGCCGAGACGCAGTTCGAAGTTGTTCTTCCAGCGACCACGCTCGATGTCAGCCTGGAGTGATATCAGTCGCAGTAGTATGAAATTAGATGAAAGGTAAATTATTATGAAATACAAATTTCTTAAATTATAAAATACTTTATATACATAATAAAAATAACACTGTCCAACAAATTAAGACTTTTTGAATGGAACAGAATAGCGACCCCATAATTCTAAAAGGGTATGTTGAGTCGATCATTTTTGTAGAACAAACTTATGGTCCAGCATGTCTGAGTATTTTTTTACAGTGGGTCAAAGTTTTCATTTTTTGGTCGAAGGGAGCATTATACTTTATGAAAAAAATGCTGTAAGTTAATGTCTGAGGGAATTCCTATGGTCAGAGTTGTATTGTGGAATTGTATGAGGATTATTTTTGTGGAAGATCTTAACCCTCTAACTGGTCTCTTTATAGGCCAATTTGACCCTTTTTTTTCGAGAAAATCCAAAAATATCCTTTAAAAAAGGACACTTAAGGATTAAAATATTCTACGAAAATGTTTGCCGAAAAATTTCAGTGGGGGTCACCAGAGACACCATTGTTGTAAATAAAGCTCTTTATGCTTAATTAGTAAAATTATACACCAACATATACAAAACAGGTAAAAACGACGTCAAGTTCGGCCGGGCCAAACACTGAGTTCTCGCGTCTAGTCAGCTGTGACTTACAAATCGGGTGAGATATTTATTAAAATTAATAATGAAAAATAAAAGAAGAAATTCAAGCATAATTGGTGTAAAAAAAGAAAAATTAAAGCTTAAATAAGCATGGCGGATTCTGTTTGCAAATTAAGAGATTGGTTTTGTTTTATTTGTGGACATTTTACGCACCATCAAAGCAGAAGAAAGATATTGCCTACAATTGAAGAACCATATTTTCTTTTCTTTGGAATACGATTTTTATCTGAAGGTTGGATACCAAAAACCGTATGTACTACTTGCGAAAGTGGTCTTTTGACCTGGTACAAAGGCGGTACTAAGGCGCTGCCATTTTCTGCGCCTATTACATGGATTGAACCTGAAGATCACAAATCAGATACATGCTATTTCTGCGTAAATTAAAAATTTGGTAGAAGCCAAAAGCACTACGCGACAATGACATACGAAGCAACAAATAAAATGTCATTTTACCAGAAGTGCGGTGTGAAGGTGTTCCGGTGCCTCAACCGCCTACACATACATTTTCGGCCAATATGACTGTCGCTAATACAGAAATAACAGCGGCGGTTGAAAACATATCAGATATAAGTTACTTGCCTCTTGATGGTTTAAACATATGTCCTAATTTGATAGACCAAGCTTATTTTGAAGATCTTGTAAGAGATTTAGGACTGACAAAAGCGAAAGCTGAAATATTATGTTCCAGATTGAAAAACAGGAATTTGATAAAAGCCGATGTAAAAGTTACATTTCCAAGAAAAAGACACGCCGATCTGGAAAGTTATTTTAAAAAATCAGAAGAACTTGTATACTGTTGCAGCATTGAAGAGGCTCTAAAATATCTAAAGCTTCCACTGGACTCTTCCGCTTGGCGACTATTTATAGATAGTTCAAAACACAGCTTAAAAGCAGTTTTATAAATATGTACATACTAAAGGGTGATTTTTTAAGAGCTATAGGAAAGTTTTCCAAAAAAAAAAACACATAAAATTCAGAAAAATGTATGAAATCTTTATTTGAATCGATAGTACGGTACATATAATTTAATGTTTGAAGATTATTTCATGCAAATGTTGACCGTGACTGCGCCTCAAATGGTCCATCCGCTTAGTCCAATTTTGGCATACTCTTTCCAACATTTCGGCCGGTATCTCACGAATAAATGCTTCAATGTTGTCTTCCAATGCGTCAATTGAAGCGGGATTGTCTGTATAGACATGAGCTTTAACATAGCCCCACAAAAAATAGTCCAAAGGCGTTAAATCGCACGATCTAGGCGGCCAATTGACCGGTCCCGAACGTGAAATAAAATGTTCACAGAACTCGCCTCTCAATAAGTCCATTGTTGCGCGTGCTGTGTGGCATGTGGCACCGTCTTGTTGAATCCGCATGTCATGCAAGTCAAGCTCTTGCATTTTGGGCAAAAAAAAGTTGGATATAATCTCTCGGTAGCGGTCACCATTCACAGTTACGTTACGATTCGCATCATCTTTGAATAAATAGGGTCCAATGATGCAACCAGCCCATAAACCGCACCAAACTGTGACTTTTTCTGGATGCATTGGTAGCTCTTTCAATGCCTCTGGCTGATATTCACTACAAAATTTAGTCACAATAGCCCGAATAGCCGCTTCAGTGGGTCGATTAAACTGACCATAAAATGGAAGAAGCGCGTGATGAACTTTCTTAACAGAGCACGCATTTTGATAATAAAATTCAACAAGCGTTGTTCGTTTGTAAGACGATTCCTGGTTAAATTATAGACCAAACTGAAGATGTTTGACAATGAAACAAAACACGAAACGTGCGTCAGCTGTTTAAACCAGTGTTGCCAAAAAGATAATCTTTATAATAAACCAGTATTAAAACAAAATTATAATTTTTTTTATAGAAGTTGGCGTGTAATTTTGCCAATTAATCGTAAAGAGCTTCATTTACAACAATGGTGTCTTTGGTGGCCCCCACTGAAATTTTTCGGGAAACATTTTCGTAGAATATTTTAATCCTTAAATGTCCTTTTTTAAAGGATATTTTTTGATTTTCTCGAAAAAAGGGTCAAATTGACCCATAAAGAGACCAGTTAGTGGGTTAAGATCTTCCACAAAAATAATCCTCATACACTTCCACTATACAACTCTGACCATAAGAATTCTCTCAGACATTAACTTACAGCATATTTTTCATAAAGTATAATGCTCCCTTCGACCAAAAACTGAAAACTTTGACCCACTGTAAAAAAATACTCAGACGTGCTGGACCATAAGTTTGTTCTACAAAAATGATCTACTCAACATACACTTTCAGAATTATAGGGTCGCTATTCTGTTCCAAAAATGCTGTTGGACAGTGTAATTAACTGATTAATTAATTAAAATTAAAAATAAACTGACAAAAAATTTATTTCTTTCAATTCTTCAATTTCTCTCATTGTTGAATTTTTTTTGTCCTAAACCTATATATCAAATAAAGAAAACGGAAAGTAAATCTAAAATGGGAAAACAAATTTAAAATCCCAGAAAAGATTATACAAAAAAAAAAAATCGCTGCAAAACAGAGAAAATTCTAATAAAAATTGTTTTTTAAGCCCGATTGAATTTGAAATTTAAAAAAAATACCACAAACAATTAAATTTTAATCAAAAATAATTGAGCCCATAAAACTAATACCCTTTTTCAATAACACAATTCGTCATAGACGAACGAGAATTTGTATAAAGAATAAAAACAAAATACACACAAACTTTCGTTCGTCTGTGACGAATTGTTTTATTTTTTTTTTTAAACATATAAAAACCAAATTTTTTTTTTTTTAAATTAATTTTTTTTTTTTTTTTTTTTTTTGAAGCCTAGTTCCGCTTGTCTGCAGATTCTAATTTGGCTAGTTTTTTTTTTTTTTTTTTTTGCAACGACAGACCAAAGCCTCCGGTGGGAATCGAACCCACGACCCCCGCATGATAGGCGAGCACGCTACCTACTCATCTACCGCGTTTTTATTAAAACTCTTTCTTTCCTTATGCGTATGAGTTTTTAATCTCTCCGTGACTGTGCATGGCTTTGCGTGATAACTTCAAAATTAATCTTTGGTCATAACAAGTCTATGAACCAAGTACCAGATTGATTGTATGAGGGAAAATGGGGTTTAAATCACTCCATAACTGTGCGTGACTGTGTGACTATGCGTGACTGTGCGTGACTATGTCAAAGTTAATATTTTATTCACAGCAAGTGTATGGGCAAAGTTTCAGATCGATCGGATAAGGGCAAGTGAGGTTTTAATCTCTCTGAGACTGTGCGTGATTATGCTTGACTGTGCGTGAATACGTCAAAGTTAATCTTTTTCACAGAAAGTCTATCGACCAAGTTTCAGATCGATCGGATAAGGGGAAATGGGTTTTAAATCACTCCGTGACTGCTTGTGACTATGTAAAAGTTGATCTTTTTTCACAGCAACTGTACTGACCAAGCTTCAGATCGATTGGATGAGGAGAAATGACATTTAGATCACTCTGTGACTGTGCGTGACTATTAGCGTGTCCCGAATTATTTTTTTAAAGCTTGTCCCCCCAAATGATGGGGATTAGGACCCTTTTACGGGAAAAGTAGCAAAAAAATTTTTGAAGAAAAGACCAGATGGCTACCGGATCCTAAAGATTGCAATCTTAGTGCATTTTGAAAAAAAAATTTTTTTTTGATTTTCAAAAAATTGACGCCAAAAGTAGCGTAATACAGAGTACATTCCAGGAAAAATATTAATAATTAGTCTCAAAAGCTACGAAAAACAGAGCGCAAAAACAAATGTTAAAATCGGTTAAAAACTGCGGCCTGCAAGTAAATTTTACAAAAAAAGTCCATCTCGTTCCACTGTGCGCTAGACCAGAAAAGCTCTATCACATTTTTTGAAATAGTTTTAACTAATATCCTCTAGTTTGCGCAGCTTTTGAGACTAATTTAGCTTCAAAGAAAGAAAGAAAAAAAAAAACTTATACTTACTTTCCATCTTTAAGATGCAGCGCTGCACCAAAATTGCTCTACGGAAATTTTATTAATATTTTTCTCGGAATGTACTCTGTATTGCGCAACTTTTGCCGTTAATTTTTTGAAAATCAAAAATATTTTTATTTTTTTTTCAAAATGCACTATATTGCAATTTTTTGGATCCGGTAGCCATCTGGTTTTTTGTCCAAATTTTTTTTTGCTATTTTTCCCGTTAAAGGCTCCTCAATCCCCATCATTTAAGGGGGCAAGCATTTTCAAACTAAAAAAAAAAAAAAAAAACGAAATCGGGACGCGCTAATGACTATGCGTGATCAGATCAATTGGCTAAGCGGGAATGGGGTTGACTCACGACAGACAGACAGGCAGAGAGTATGAGTTAAAAGAATGAGTTTAAAAAAAATGTTTTATTCGAAAGATTAATACATGACATTAACACTTGAGATCGATTTCGAGCATATGGCCACGGCGGCTGTTCTTGACGATTTGCATTACCGACTTCCAATTTTGGGTCACTTTCACTGGCCTCATGTCACGAAAAACGCGAAAAACGTTGACGTCGAAAGCATAAATTGTGGCTGAAACATCAGCATAAACCAGTGAATTCACTTAGCCTCAGAGAAATAATCGGAGGTGTCATATCGCACGACCTTGGAACCCAATTCACAGGTCCACTTCTCTAAATCAGCTTATCGGCAAATTTTGATTTGCGGTCGTCGCACAGTGCTTTGTTCCATAGATAAAAATAAAAAAAAATTTTTTTTCCAATTATGATGAGATATATCTTATTCGACAGATATGAATGTACTATATATCAGTAAAAATTGATATTATTATTGTTGTTAGACTCACTTTGTCGCCACCAGAGGTCGCTAAAATCAGAGAATTTTAAGCAAAAATGACGGATCAGAAAAATGAGTTTTTGTTGTTTGAAGGAAATAATTGTCAAAAATTGATTTTTTTAAAAACTGCTTTGAAGTTTTGCTTTGTAATTGTTGTGATATGTATATTTGTAATTGAATAAAAATAAGTTTTAAAAAAATATTTTTTAAATATTTCTTTTTATTTAGCTTCAAAAAAGCTATTTATTTTTGGTAGCAGTTCAAAAACTACATAAGTTCGATGGAGTATAAAAAAAATATATATAAAAGTTAGCATTTTTTTTCTTTGGTTTTTGTATTTTGTCGAAATTGATGATTCTACTTGAATTTAATCAATTTAAAGAGTTTAATATTCAAATAGAGATTTAAGTTATGTTGAATAACCCTAAATTACCTAACTAACCCTAAATAGTGAAAAATAAAATAAGATGATATTAGTGTAATGTACTAAACCTTTACAAGTGGGTGCTAAATATAGAAAACTTTACGAAAAACGAGTTTAATCGTTCGTATATACTTAAGAAAATTAAAAATTAACATGCACGAAAATATGAGTTTTCTTAAGAATTACATCAACTCTATTTTTAGTCACTAAAACATTTTATTTGCATAATGTGTTTTTATTAAAATTTATATTAAATTGAAATATAATTAAATTGGCATTACTGCTGTAATATATTTTAATATATTTTTTTGCCGTTATTATATTTTAAATTAAATTAGAGATGAAGGCGTGAAATGTAGAGTAAAAGTAACGTTTACTCTTAATTTAAATTATATAAATTTAACTGCATTCCTACGTGAGTGATGGTGGGCGCTCGTGGGTTAAAATATCTCATGGGTCCATCCCTATTGTTAATGTAAACAAAATCAAAAAAAAAAAAAACATTTAAATCAACTGATGTACATGTAATTACTGTGTCATAATGTCTTATATTTTGAAAAATTCAGATTTAAGTAATTGTTGGTTAGCATCATCTGAAAAAAAAAAAACAAAATACCAGTGCTATACAAATATTTAAAACGTCAAATAGACGAATCTAATTAAAAAAAAAAAAATAAAAAAATAAAGCAAAGTATTAAATTGTTTGCAAGTAAAATACAAAAACTTTGGAAAGAGAGCAAATTTAATAGAATTTATTTTGCAAATAAACATTTTTAATGGCTAAGTCAAACATTTTTATACCCTATACCACTATGTGGTTTGGGTATAATGACTTTGTGCTGCTGTTTGTAACAACCAAAATTATTTGACCTACACCCATCTTTAATTATACCGATCGAATCAGAATCACTATCTGATTCGATTTAACGATGTCCGTCCGTCCGTCCGTCCGTCCGTCCGTCCGTCCGTCTGTGTGTCCATGTAAAGCAAATATGAATATATTTTGACGAAATTTGGTATTTGATCTTCTATCGGCTATGGGATGAACGCTATTGAAATTGGTGAGAATCGGTCCATGTGCGGACCTAGCCCCCATACAAATGACCCCTATGAAATCAACATATATTGCCATAAGATCCAAATTATCATACAAATCTTAGTCAAATTGGGTTTGTATATATATATTACATCCATTAATCAGTAGTCCAAAAATGTTCCCTATTGGACAACTCTTAGTCATAGGCCCCATATAGAGCTGCTTCCCGATCTTCACTTAAATCTATCAAAAAACAAAAATATTCCACTGATTCTTCTCAAATTTTGTTTGTATATATTTTTGTAAAATACAAGAGACTTTACCAAACATGGTCAGGATCGGTCCATTTTTGGGCCTAGTCCCCATATAGATGTAGCATCCGATATGAACTTTTTCATATCTGGTTTATGCTTATTTTCTATATCCAGTTAGTTGGGCCTGAGAGATAGGGTCTCTAAACGCATGGTATAGGGTATCGTATAGTCGGTCTAGACCGACTATAATTTTCTTACTTGTTATATCTGACAATGTAAGTTTCATAAATTTTTTAAATTATATTATGAAATTAAGTGAATATACTTAGCAACCTCGCACAAGTAAAACATGTCTGCCTTATGTGGCTGCCGGAGACCGATCAGTGCTTACTGATACAATGCGAGTTGCAGATTCTGCACCATGGACATACCAAATTTAACAACAGAATCAATAAAACGTGGTAGACTAGCAAAAATTTTTGATGAATTGAAAATTATTCGCTTGAGGAACTTGAATTTGGCGTTAAAAAATTAAAAGGAAGATCTAATTCGATTTCTGGCAGCCGAAACACGAACCTCAAAAGTTTACCAGTTTTAAGAGTTTTAGCGTTATATATGGATTTAGATCTATCGGAGATGAAATACAATGTTCTTCGCCAAGCAATCAACGTATTACATCCAAATTGTTTGCCATCTCGGAAATGCTGCTCGACGATTTTTTTTAAGTGAAGAAGTGGCCAAAATAACTGGAATTGATAAACTGGAATTGATAAAATTATTGATAATTTTGGCATTATATTGAGGGTGTTGTCTTGTGGATCTTCAATTAATATAAAAATCTTCAATGATAACTAGAAATATGTACATAATACATTATGGGTGGTATTATATGCCTAGCACTGTCCATAAAATTTTAGTTCATGGATGTGATGTTATTGAGTTTTTCAATTTTCCAATATGTATTTATATATTTATGTCTACGGATAAAAACTTATGAATTTAAATATAATTAAATTCTTCATTCCAGGGTCTTTATCTGAAGAAGCATTGGAATATAACCATAAAATTATAAGAAATGCACGAATGTCTCACACGAGAAAAACATCGCGAGAGGACACAAATGAAGATCTAATGACCCATTTGTTGTTGTCTTCCGATCCAGTGTTAACATCAATTAGGAACATAAAGATTAAATATAAATTGGTAGATGAAGAAATTGAAAAATATATACTAAGAGAAAATGTCGATAAAGAAGATGAATTTGTTCATGAATTTGAAAATGAAATAAATTCTTTATTAACTGAAAATTGGTTTTGTGAAGGAAGTAGCGATGATGCTTTGTTATTTATTTTTTGATATTTAATGTTTAATTTAATTGTTTTCTCTTTTTGTAAGTTTCTATGATTGTCTAATAAATTACTAAGAAATTTTAAAAAACATTTGGTCAAAGCAAAAATAAAAAAAAAACAATTTAAACATTTTAAAATTCACTATTTTTGTTCAAATTTTATTAACATACAAGGGTTTAATACATCAGTGAATCTGAAAATATAACGAGATATGTTCTTAATTATTTTATATAAAAAAAGTGTCTTCTTGCAAAGGTATTTTAAACTCATTTTTAAAAAATAAAAATTTTTATATTTTCTATATTTTCAGTACGATTTTAATTTAATTCTGTAAAAATATTTGTTTAGTAAATACCAATCAAGGTGCCAAGTTTCATGAAAATCACATACTGTTTCTAGAGTCCTTGTAGCAATTACAATGAGTATTGACACACACATTACGAGGCTTATGTGTATCATATACACATATTTTCATAATTTTTCGTTAATTGATGTAGCCAAAGTAAAAATTTATAATTTTAAATTATATGGGAGGTGGGCGTGTCCTTGGTTCGATTTTTCCAAAAATTCAGATTTTTCGTGCTCAAAGCATTTTATATTAGTGTACTATATTTCGAAAATCTATGACAACTCCTTATATTTTTGTCCCATCGTTATATGGGGACAAAGCACTGTGCGTCGTATGGTAGGTAACACCATCCTGTTGAAACCACCTCTCGCCCGGATCAATGTCAGCCATATTTAAAAAAAAAAAAATATTAGGTCATGTTGCGGTGACGATCTCCTTTGACCGAAACATTAACTGCGGTGTCATTTTTGGAGAATTAAAGTCCGACAAAGCCACTAGCGTGTAAACCGCCTCAAACTGATAAAAATTAAGTCTTGTGGATTGGTCTCACTCCATGGGCGGCAATTTTGTTTATTAACAAACCCATTAATCCAAAAACGAGCCTCATCGCTGAACATAATTTTGCGATAAAACATCGGATCTATTTCCAACTGCTCTAGAGCCCAATCGGCGAAAGAACGACGAAAATGATGGTGTCGTGGCTTTAATTTCCGCATCTTATTCCAGTGTAAGCCAACTTCTTTACGCAAAATTTTGCACGTAGTGGACCGAGGACGACTCGATAAATTTGGATTTTTCTTTCACATTATCGTTTAAAGCGGCAATATTCCTCTCAGTATGCACATTCCTTCGACGTGTTGGAGTTACTGCATAATTTAGAGGAGACGTGGTATGAAATCTATCTGATTTCCAAAGAAAATTTGGATAATTTGGCGGTGTTGTTTAATCGTGAATCTATTCACGATGATTTGTCAGAGTATACTGATCATAAGTGTCAAAAAGTGAGCACACTATGTCATTTCATCTGACAGCTAACCCTTCTGTAAGTTCTATCTAAACAAAAAATAAATAAACAAAAGTTTCTGTCGTAATGAAACAATTCTATTTGAATCGAAACAAATTTGAAACAAAAAAGATTTTTGAGATAAAAATTATTTTTGATGGGAACCTTTTTTAAATTTTAATTTTCAGGAGAAAAATTTTTTTTTTTTTTGAAAAATTTTTGAAAAAAATTTTTTTTTTTGAAAAATTTATTTTTTTTGTGAAAAATTTTTTATGTGACAAATTTTTTTATATGAAAAAATTTTTAATGCGAAACAATTCTATTTGAATCGAAACAAATTTGAAACAAAAACCATTTTTGAGATAAAAATTGTTTTTGATAGGAATCTTTTTTTTTAATTTTAATTTTCAGATGAAAAATTTTTTATGTGAAAAAATTTTTTTATGTGAAAAAATTTGTGAAAAAAATTTTTTTATGTGAAAAAAAATTTTTTTAAATGGTGCGTGGTAAAGAAGAAGAAAGCATACATTTCAAAAATTCATAACTGCACTGTATTCTTAATCGGACCGGTTTCTGGCATTTCAGCCTTCATCAGCGATTTATTGAACATTGTGATAATTGTTATGTTTTTTAATTGAATAGGTTGTTTCTATATGAAAATTTTTTCTACTTAGGGCGGCCGTGAGGTTTTGAACCGTGAACCTTTCACATACACTCGTACTTGCACTTTTTGGTCAGCGCTTTAACACACTCACCTAAAGTCAGGCCTACGAGCAGTGTGGTTAGTTTTCAGTTTTCGTACCATACAGCTTTACTTTGTATTAATTTCAGAAGATACAACTCTGTCCAAACAAACAATCGTTATTTTTGAATTTTTGAATATTTTTTGCATTTTTACTTCTAATTTCCACTATTCTCAGTTTTCGTAAGAGTTGTCATATGTGATGTACGGTTTTTGTACATACCTACATATGCACTTTACATATATTTGAGATGACGCTGTGAAGCGAAGAAAGATTTTTTTGTTTGTTAGATTTATAGTCATTTTTCAGACATATTGCAATTACTACTGTAATTAATATGCAATTTTTAATTTTGTTTAAATGGTGCGTGGTAAAGAAGAAGAAAGCATACATTTCAAAAATTCATAACTGCACTGTATTCTTAATCGGACCGGTTTCTGGCATTTCAGCCTTCATCAGCGATTTATTGAACATTGTGATAATTGTTATGTTTTTTAATTGAATAGGTTGTTTCTATATGAAAATTTTTTCTACTTAGGGCGGCCGTGAGGTTTTGAACCGTGAACCTTTCACATACACTCGTACTTGCACTTTTTGGTCAGCGCTTTAACACACTCACCTAAAGTCAGGCCTACGAGCAGTGTGGTTAGTTTTCAGTTTTCGTACCATACAGCTTTACTTTGTATTAATTTCAGAAGATACAACTCTGTCCAAACAAACAATCGTTATTTTTGAATTTTTGAATATTTTTTTTTGCATTTTTACTTCTAATTTCCACTATTCTCAGTTTTCGTAAGAGTTGTCATATGTGATGTACGGTTTTTGTACATACCTACATATGCACTTTACATATATTTGAGATGACGCTGTGAAGCGAAGAAAGATTTTTTTGTTTGTTAGATTTATAGTCATTTTTCAGACATATTGCAATTACTACTGTAATTAATATGCAATTTTTAATTTTGTTTAAATGGTGCGTGGTAAAGAAGAAGAAAGCATACATTTCAAAAATTCATAACTGCACTGTATTCTTAATCGGACCGGTTTCTGGCATTTCAGCCTTCATCAGCGATTTATTGAACATTGTGATAATTGTTATGTTTTTTAATTGAATAGGTTGTTTCTATATGAAAATTTTTTCTACTTAGGGCGGCCGTGAGGTTTTGAACCGTGAACCTTTCACATACACTCGTACTTGCACTTTTTGGTCAGCGCTTTAACACACTCACCTAAAGTCAGGCCTACGAGCAGTGTGGTTGTTTGTTTGGACAGAGTTGTATCTTCTGAAATTAATACAAAGTAAAGCTGTATGGTACGAAAACTGAAAACTAACCACACTGCTCGTAGGCCTGACTTTAGGTGAGTGTGTTAAAGCGCTGACCAAAAAGTGCAAGTACGAGTGTATGTGAAAGGTTCACGGTTCAAAACCTCACGGCCGCCCTAAGTAGAAAAAATTTTCATATAGAAACAACCTATTCAATTAAAAAACATAACAATTATCACAATGTTCAATAAATCGCTGATGAAGGCTGAAATGCCAGAAACCGGTCCGATTAAGAATACAGTGCAGTTATGAATTTTTGAAATGTATGCTTTCTTCTTCTTTACCACGCACCATTTAAACAAAATTAAAAATTGCATATTAATTACAGTAGTAATTGCAATATGTCTGAAAAATGACTATAAATCTAACAAACAAAAAAATCTTTCTTCGCTTCACAGCGTCATCTCAAATATATGTAAAGTGCATATGTAGGTATGTACAAAAACCGTACATCACATATGACAACTCTTACGAAAACTGAGAATAGTGGAAATTAGAAGTAAAAATGCAAAAAATATTCAAAAATTCAAAAATAACGATTGTTTGTTTGGACAGAGTTGTATCTTCTGAAATTAATACAAAGTAAAGCTGTATGGTACGAAAACTGAAAACTAACCACACTGCTCGTAGGCCTGACTTTAGGTGAGTGTGTTAAAGCGCTGACCAAAAAGTGCAAGTACGAGTGTATGTGAAAGGTTCACGGTTCAAAACCTCACGGCCGCCCTAAGTAGAAAAAATTTTCATATAGAAACAACCTATTCAATTAAAAAACATAACAATTATCACAATGTTCAATAAATCGCTGATGAAGGCTGAAATGCCAGAAACCGGTCCGATTAAGAATACAGTGCAGTTATGAATTTTTGAAATGTATGCTTTCTTCTTCTTTACCACGCACCATTTAAACAAAATTAAAAATTGCATATTAATTACAGTAGTAATTGCAATATGTCTGAAAAATGACTATAAATCTAACAAAAATTTTTTTATGTGAAAAAATTTTTAATGTGAAACAATTCTATTTGAATTGAAACCAATTTGAAAACAAAAAATATTTTTGAGATAAAAATAATTTTTGATGGGAATCTTTCTTCATAAATTTTAATTTTGAGGTGAAAAATTTTTTTTATGTGAAAATTTTTTTTTATGTGAAAAATTTTTTTTATGTGAAACAAAAAAAGATTTTTGAGATAAATTTAATTTTTGATGGGAATTTTTTTTTTTAAATTTTAATATTCAGGTCAGAAATTTTTTTATGTGAAAAAACTTTTTTATGTGAAACAATTCTATTTGAATCGAAATAAATTTGAAATAAATAAGATTTTTGAGATAAAAATAATTTTTAACGGATTTTTTTTTTTAATTTTAATTTTCAGGTGAAATTTTTTTTTATATGAAATATTTTTTAATGTGAAAAAATTTTTAAAGTGGTTTTTATGATACAAATTTTTTAAATTAAAAAATTTGTATTACATTCATATGAGACCAAAACATTTTTTTAGGCTAATACCTCTGACAGACATGTCTTATAGAAACTATAGTACTTATACAATGGTGTTACATACTACAATATAGTTACACATGTAGTATGTATAAATTGTGGTTTCATTTGGCATTTGATCATATGTTATGAAAAATGGAAAAAGGAATAATAAAAATGTGTTGGTTTTTTTGTTCTCGATATGAAGGTATTTAATTTATGTTGTCTGCATATTTTTTAAATAAAAAAAACTATTCGAATACTTTTGAAAAAGAAACCACGATGTATGCCGCGCATAGTGTTTTCCTTATTTATATTATCCTTTTTATCAGCTTGGCTTACAAAAAGTTGATTTATATTATATTATGTATTTAATATATTTTTGTATTTAATATATGTTTATAATTATATAGTTTTATAATTTTATAAATTTAAAATTTTATAATTTTATAATTTTACAATTTTATAATTATATAATTATATAATTTTATAATTTTATAATTTTATAATTTTATAATTTTATAATTTTATAATTTTATAATTTTATAATTTTATAATTTTATAATTTTATAATTTTATAATTTTATAATTTTATAATTTTATAATTTTATAATTTTATAATTTTATAATTTTATAATTTTATAATTTTATAATTTTATAATTTTATAATTTTATAATTTTATAATTTTATAATTTTATAATTTTATAATTTTATAATTTTATAATTTTATAATTTTATAATTTTATAATTTTATAATTTTATAATTTTATAATTTTATAATTTTATAATTTTATAATTTTATAATTTTATAATTTTATAATTTTATAATTTTATAATTTTATAATTTTATAATTTTATAAATTTATAATTTTATAATTTTATAATTTTATAATTTTATAATTTTTTAATTTTATAATTTTATATTTTTATAATTTTATAATTTTATAATTTTATAATTTTATAATTTTATAATTTTATAAATTTATAATTTTATAATTTTATAATTTTATAATTTTATAATTTTATAATTCTATAATTTTATAATTTTATAAATTTATAATTTCATTATTTTATAATTTTATAATTTTATAATTTTATAATTTTATAATTTTATAATTTTATATTTTATAATTTTATAATTTTATAATTTTATAATTTTATAATTTTGTAATTTTATAATTTTATAATCTTATTATTTTATAATTATATAATTTTATAATTTTATAATTTTATAATTTTATAATTTTATAATTTTATAATTTTATAATTTTATAATTTTATAATTTTATAATTTTATAATTTTATAATTTTATAATTTTATAAATTTATAATTTTATAATTTTATAATTTTATAATTTTATAATTTTATAATTTTATAATTTTATAATTTTATAATTTTATAATTTTATAATTTTATAATTTTATAATTTTATAATTTTATAATTTTATAATTTTATAATTTTATAATTTTATAATTTTATAATTTTATAATTTTATAATTTTATAACTTTATAATTTTATAATTTTATAATTTTATAATTTTATAATTTTATAATTTTATAATTTTATAATTTTATAATTTTATAATTTTATAATTTTATAATTTTATAATTTTATAAATTTATAATTTTATAATTTTATAATTTTATAATTTTATAATTTTATAATTTTATAATTTTATAATTTTATAATTTTATAATTTTATAATTTTATAATTTTATAATTTTATAATTTTATAATTTTATAATTTTATAAATTTATAATTTTATAATTTTATAATTTTATAATTTTATAATTTTATAATTTTATAATTTTATAATTTTATAAATTTATAATTTTATAATTTTATAATTTTATAATTTTATAATTTTATAATTTTATAATTTTATAATTTTATAATTTTATAATTTTATAATTTTATAATTTTATAATTTTATAATTTTATAATTTTATAATTTTATAATTTTATAATTTTATAATTTTATAATTTTATAATTTTATAATTTTATAATTTTATAATTTTATAATTTTATAACTTTATAATTTTATAATTTTATAATTTTATAATTTTATAATTTTATAATTTTATAATTTTATAATTTTATAATTTTATAATTTTATAATTTTATACTTCGATAATTCTAAAATTCTATGATTTTATTAATCTATGATTTTATAATTCTATAGCTTTTTAGTTCTGTGAATTGATACTTCTATGCAGCGCCGGCCCTCGGCAGACTAGGGCGATTGGCAGATTGGGGCTTCATATATACAAAAATAAATAAATCCTACTTATTTAATTTCCCTATACCTTATTTTGGTATAAGAAACTTTATACATCTATAATATTAATAGGCTAGGCGATTTCTTGTGACCGATGTTTTGTTCTGCCGTTTTATCTCGATTTTGACCAAACGTATATTATTTGAAAGGTATTTCTTTTTAGCCGATTTGCAGATTTACTGATTTTTTAATTTTTTCCTTTATTTTGAGTAAATTGCATTTAAAATTGCTACTAACACATACATAAAGTTATGCATACGCTATGTGTGTGTTTATTGAATTTGTTAATGTGTTTGGTAATGAGTTTGTTATCTTCATTCACAATAATAATAAACCAAAAAGTGTTGGTTTGTGAATTGGATAAGTTGAAAAATAAAGTTGCCTAAAAGTTGCACTCGAAATTCGAGCGCTGGAATCTGCTAGTGTGAATTAAAGTGGTTGAAATTCGGTTGTTAAAAAAGGATATATATCTATGAATATAATGTGACTTTTCTGATCAAAGAATCTGACATGTATTACTGCGCATTTCAGGTTTAATCGCCTTAAATTTAAGCCCAAGTGATATGATAAATGGGGGTCCTTTTTTAAGTTTTTGTATTTTTTTTTATCAGATGTCAGATTTATTGATTTCCATATCTAGATTGGTTGATTATAAAAGTCATATATATTGATCAAAACATATCCTTATTTGGGGTTTTATATATTAAAATAAAAATTAAATTGGGAGTTTAATATAAAAATAAATTTTTTTTAATATATAATTTAGGTGAAACCAAATTAATTTTTTTTTATTTATTTTTTTTACTGGTTAAAAAATATGGGGCGCGATTTAGATCCTTCGCCTGATTCTATGTTCTGATATTTCTAGTTTTGTAATCATATGAGTTTATAATTCTATAATTTAAAAACATAGAATTCAATATTTCTAAATTTCTACTATTTTTGATTTTGAAATTACATAAATTCATAATTATATTTCCAATTATCCAAAAACTACCATTGAAATGGTGTTCTTTGACTAACATTTCTATAGTGTCTTTTATATTGTATTAAATACTCGCCCTACTCTATTCGGGAGTCAGTTTTTCATTATATTTTCTTTGTGATTTTGTTAAACTCAATTTGTTGTTAGTTGACAGAAAAAAAAATTGGAAAAATGAAATGCCTTATAAATGCTTATGATGGTGTCATTGAATTCTCCTAGCCATAATCTTATTTGTACTAAAATTACCTGGTGTCTTTTTCTGTTTTGTGTTTTGTGTTTATTTCAAAATTTTCCTTTTGCCCTAGAAATATTTATTTACAAATTAATTCGAGATGTTTTGTAGAGAGCAAAGTTGTTTTTCTTCTGGTTTTACTTTTTTTTACTTTGTATATACAAATGTTTTCTGTATTAAATTAACATACACATGTATATTGTTATTCTAGATTTCTTATTTTAAAACACATGGACCTCATATTATTTTCATATGCATATTGTCTCGATCATATGTATTTGGTAGAAAATTATGTTTATAAAGTGTAGAATTTGCATAAATTTTATATTATATTGAGATATGTTGACAAATTTATTGTTACACATTTAATTTTGGGAATTCTAAATATACATATAATGAATAATGCAATACAGAATGTAATGTAATGTAATGTATATAAAAAATTTATCAGAAGTTTTATTATTATCGTTTTTGTTTTGAATTTATTATTTTTGAGGCAACTTTAAGTTTATGGAAATATGGAGAATAAATTCATATACTTTTTTTCATGCTAAAGAGAAATTCGAACGGTTTTCTAACTAACCTTAATTCGTTGTCCTGTATTGTTAATATTTCTATTTTTATAAATAACACTTTCGGGGTCATTGTCTGGGGGGGTGAGAAAGTCCAGGTCAGGGTAAAATTATTAGTCCAGTATAGTGAAACCGTCCTCCAGCCAAACTTTATATGACCTCTAATATTTTTTTTTCATCTTGATGTTTGTTTGCTTGGTTTTTCAGCTACAATTGAAGAACCATTGATTATTTCTCATTTCATTCATAATTTTTATTAATACATCCATGTGAAAAATAGAATAAAAAAAAAACCGATGTATGTTTGGTTTAATATAAAAGATATCACTCATACATCTAAATCTCTTCTACTCTATTAATAAATAACTAGCATATTCCAGCGTTCGAAATTCGAGCGTAATTTCTAGGCAGCTTTATTTTTCAACTTAGCCAATTCACAAACCAACACTTTTATGGTTTATTATTATTGTGAGTGAAGATAAGAAACTTATTAGCAAACACATTAACAAATTTAAAAAAACACACATAGCATTGTATAATTTTATGTATGTGTTAGTAGCAACTTTAAATGCAATTTACTTAAAATAAAGGAAAAAATTTTAAAATCTTTAACTCTGGTAAACAGCTAAAAAGAAATACCTTCCAAATAATATACGATTGGTCAAAATCAGGATAAAACAGTAGAACAAAACCTCGGTCACAAGAAATCGTTTAGCCTATGTATTAATATTAAAGATAATCATTTTTTTATTTAATTTTATACCCTATACCACTACGTAGTTAGGGTATAATGACTTTGTGCTGATGTTTGTAACTACTCGAAATCACTTTCTGAGTCGATTTAGCGATGTCCGTCCATCCGTCTCGAGAGCCAAACAATTGCCAACCTATTTCAACTGTATCATAGCGAACAGGGTCTTCTAAAATGGACTTTCTCAGTATTTAGCTAAAATTAAAAATTTCTTTGTAAATTTTAATTTTTAAATGACTGGAACTTTTTTGTTTTAAATTTTTTAAAGTAAAATAAATTTTGTATAATTCTGTAACTTTGAAGCTATTAATGTTAAAAATATAAGGTCACTAAGTCGTTTAGAAATTAAAAAAAGAAGGTTAAAATTTTCCGAAAATCTCCTACTTAATAGAGCATAACTCCTGCCCATCAAAAGCCATCAAAAACTCTTACACTCTTCTGTACTCCGAACTGTCCCCTATATATACCCCATTGTATACACGCCAGTTTCCGCCCAAGAACAATTTTTCTGACCCTAGGTCACATATTTTGTGCAAAATTTATGAATACAAAAATTTTCCACTATGTGGTTAGGGTATAATGAGTTTGCCCTGATGTTTGTAACTACCAAAAATACTGGAGCTATACTCATCTTTCATTATACGGATCGACTCAATATCTCTTTCTCAGTCGATTTAACGATGTCCGTCCGTCCGTCTGAGTATTATGAATGCAAAAGTTGGTCGTACCGGTGCACCGCGGTGTATTTTTTTTGCGTGTCGGTAGAGTTGTCAGGAGTTGTTATATACTTATCAAAAAGGTTGAGATATAATGCGCTTAATTGTTACAGGTATATTTACATAGGTATCTTTCAAAAACATTAATAGTCTGAATTAGAGTTATATAGTTTAAATACCTGACAAAATGGGAAACAATATAAATAAAATGTAAATAGTAAAAAAAAAAACTATTGAGACATAGCCCTTTAAGATATGAGCAGGTATGCTTCACCTTTTAAAAGGGTTTAGGGTGTGGGTTTTTTATGCTTCTAAAAGTGGTAATAAAAGATAAAAATTTTTGTTTTACATAATTGCAAGAAAGAACATTTATAATAATGATTCCACAATTATTATTCATTACAATTTGTGCAATTTGTACTGTTACAGAGATCTGGCAGATATTTATTTTCAACGAAATGATGTAGACGATGTAATTTAGCACATAGTGAGTAACGACTTCTTTAAGAATTGTAACCTAGAAGACATTGAAATGCACAAAGAAAACATTACAACTTTTGCATCAAATTTTAAAAAACGGTACATTGAATACTCTCATAGCAAGGCAACGATGTACAAACGTCACCGAGACTGGTTTTATAGGAATTTATTTTTGAGAGTTCATCTACAGCTGCCAACGGAATTGGAAAAAATGGTCGACCAGCAAAGCCAACTGACGGATGCAGTGAAAGATCTCGAAGGCGCAAGCTGGAGAATATCAATGAAGAAATTTCTCAAAGAATTATTAAGGATTCATTTTTGCACCAAATTCAACCAACCCAAAATAAAAAAAATAAAATTGAAATAATTGAAAAAATAGTAGAAGCGAGCCCAACATGCACAAAGAGGATTTTGAAAAGCATTCCTACACCAATTGAAGATAAGAAATTTACGCCGGAAGAGGCTTTCGCCCTATTTTTGGATATGAAATTGACCAAAAATCAACACAAGGAATTGTGGAAGCGAACCAATGAAAAGAATTGTGGTATTTTTCCAGAATATCGAGATTTATTTTCTGCCAAAAAAGAATGCTTACCTTCACAATCTGCTATTAGTGTCACTTCAACATCAGCAGAAATAAAATTGCAAGATCTCCTTGAATATACTGCAGAACGATTGCTATATACGCTTGATACTGATCATTTAAAAAAAAATTGGTAATGGCAGCATTACTTTAATTTCTAAATGGGGATGTGATGGATCCTCTGGTCAGAAATAATACAAGCAATTTAATGCCGAAAATTCATCAGATGCTAATTTATTTATGGTATCTTTCGTATAGCGTCTTAGAGCCGTCAACTGGCGGAGCAACAGAAATTGATATATGGAAAAATGAAATTCCTTCTTCAACAAAGTATTGCAGACCAATAAAATTTGCATTCAAAAAGGAAACGAAAGATGTCATAACTGAAGAAGTTCAAAAAATAATAGATCAAATTAAGGAACTTCAACCAGTAGTATTTAAATTTGATAACCAAGGCATTGAAGTACATTTTAAAATGTGTTTCACAATGATTGATGGAAAAGTTGCATAAGCTTTAACTGGAACAAAGTCAACGTCAAGCTGCATTATATGCCAAAAGACATCAAGTCAATTAAGCCAACCCCAATCAGAAGACGATATTTTTAAGGAAGCCTACGAATTTGGAGTATCCCCTCTTCATGCTAGAATACGTTTCATGGAGCATATTCTTAAATTGGGTTATGATTTGGAATTTGGTCCGTTAGGCGAAAGCAAAAAAAAAAAAACAAATTCAACAAAAATATCTGCAGCTAGGCTTTATAATCGACCAACAAGCACCAGGAGAGGGAAACTCAAATGGAAATGGAAATACTGAAATGAGATTTTTTTCCGATCCCGAAACTGCAGCATCTATCACAGGTGTAGATCATGAATTAATAAGACGATTCAAAATCATATTACAAGTTCTAGCATGCAGCAGAAAGATAAAAGCAAAAAAAAATTGGGGATTACGCAAACAAATCAGCTATACTTTATAACGAAAAATACTCTTGGAGATATATGCCGTCCATAGTTCATAATATTTTGTACAATGGGGAACAAATAATTCTAAACAATATGCTACCCATAGGAGATCTATCTGAAGAAACTCAAGAAAAAAGGAACAAAGACTACAGATTCTTTCGCGAGCACAACACAAGGAAAATGTTCAGATGTTGCACTAATTAAGACCTTATCACTATTTGGTTGTGCACTTCAGAAACATATATGTCCAACATTCGTCAAAAATGCAAAACTGCCTATTTTGAATTAGACGAAGAAGCTAAACAACTTCTCGAAGATGAAAATCAAGGCTATCTAGAAGAAATATTTACTAAAATTGTTTGATTTAAAGTAGTTTTTCAGTACAATAACAATAAGTTATACTCTTTTTTATATAGTTAACAATTTTTCTTTATGTGAGGTGATATGAGGCCAATAACGGTCATGTTGGTAGTAAGGTTTGAATCAATTTAAACGTTGGAGTTAAAATCACGAACAATAACAATATGAACCGTAAAGAATGATTTCATGCATATATTTTTATCAGGTCTATAAATAACGGTCAGACTTTCAAAATCGAAATTAGTGTTTAATTACAAGTTTTACGGAATTCAACAAGAAAAACAAGTGTCTCGTACATAGAAAATCACATCAACAACAATAAATACGTGTTGTCGTGTTTACTAACATGTTTGTGTATTATATATTATTATATTATTATTATTACCAGAATCATTTTACTTGAAAGTTTTAAATCCATACATAAATAAGTAGGAGAGTGATAGTGTATGCATAATTGCAAAACTAAAACACAAATTATAAAATTGAAACATTAAAAAATACAATTGTGTTTAAATAAAAAATTTGAAACAAAATGTTAGAAACTATAAATATTTATGATTTTGTTCATTTTCTTTCATATCGTCTTCTTTTTTTATTGTTTTAATCAACTCTGATACAGAAGTTTTTAAAATTTCCATTGTTTTGTTTTTCTTTTATCTATTTTTTTTCTTAAATTGAATTTTTTGTAACAAATTTGTTATCTTTCGATAGAGAAAAAACCAAAGAGTGATATTGGAAAAAAAATTCATAATTTTAGGATTTTACGCGAAATTATGAAGAAACAAAATTGGCAAATCTAAAATTTTGTAAAACTCCAATGTATTGTTTCAAAACTGTATAGTTTATTAACACCTTTCAACATCGACTTATAAGCACTAAACGATCAGTGGGTGGCGTATACGTACTAGTAATCTATACTAAATATTTATCATACGCGATGTATGCTAGTTAGCAGGTTTATTTAATGACGTGCTAATTGCGTATACTGGTTAGCAATAGTTAACAAATATTAATCATACGTAACATATGTAATTAGCTGATTGTGTGTACTGACAATATTTAATTAATTTTAACACGTTAATATTTATGACAACCTTAGTTGTCAAAAAAAAAATTTTTAAAATAACAAACGACCACTATAGTTGTCACAAAATAATTTGCTTCTATATATTTCAATGTTGCCCATTCTCATTATATTGCTACTTTTTTGTGTAATTACACATAACCCGATTTAAAATACATGGCAGCATTGGCCATATATAAGTGTAGCGACTTGTATTTGCTTGGGGAGTTCTCTTTTTTCTTAAATAAACGAAAGTAAAATGAAATGACAACTATAATTATCATAGTTTCATACAAATTCCTTCAGAGCGCAAATTGATTTGTTTATGAGAGGACATTAGTTTTAAACCTTCGGTTATAAGACATATAACTATTTATTTATTTTATGCGCTTTTTTTTGTGACTACTTCTTATATTTATTTGTAATAGTTTTTATAACAAATATGAATAATTATATATGTAGTTTGATTTTTGATTAGTTGTAATTGGGGTTTGGGTTCATTTAGAAAATGAGCTATGAGGAATTTCAAGAAAAACTACGGAATTTGTTGAATGAATTACAATTGAATGATGAAGAGGTTAATTTGGACGGATCAAAATCAGAAATAAAATCCGGTGTTGATATTTTCAAAAATTATGGTGAATATGGCAATGATCCCAACAGTGGCGATAGCAATGATTCTGAAATTTTAGGTCTGAAGTAAAGAAGTTCCGAGAACATAAACGAAAACAAGAGTTATTAGATACAGGAAAAACGATATAGCTGAAAAACTCGTTAGCTGCACAAATAATTATGGAAATAATTTATTTGCAGTAGAGAATGAAAAAATACAACACGTTAAAAAAAAAAATGGAAGTTTCAAGGGAAAAAATGAAGATGAGTTGTAGCAGTTTATGTTTATAAATTCGTTAATTCTAAATGTAGTTAGATACTCAATATTTACCTGATATCAAAATAAACAAAAAATTGTCAAAATTAAGAATTGATAAAAGAGCAATACTAATAATGTAACAACACTAAATGAAATAAAATTTTAAATATTTTTATATAGAAGACAAGAATAATTCATCACAAAAGAAAAGCATTATTTTGTATATTAACTTATATTGAGGAAAGCAATATATAGAAATCAATAATTTAAAGAATGGTAAATATTTTACAACGTTTATACAAAATGATGAAACTTTAAACCCAAATATCTCAAAACTATCTATTTTGAATTGTAAGAGTATTGCAATGGCAAAACGATATAAATGTATACTTTAATAAGTAGTCTGTAAGGATTATTCCATAGCCTAAATAAATAAATAAATGAATGAATAAATAAATAAATTAATAAATAAATAAATAAATGAGTGAATAAATAAATAAATATAAATATCGCCATAGCTTAATTGCACCTGGTCGCAAATTTTTATTACAGGGATGATCATATTGATCCTGTACGTAAAAAAATAGCTTTTTAATTTTAAATGCTAAGAAGAAATTTAATTACTTCGCGTGGACATTGTTTTTAAAAAGCTCTGAACAGGTTTTCTCAATTTTATAATATAATTAGAAAAATATAAAACAGAAAGGAAAGGTACGAACATTATCTAGATATTTAAATACTACGTTATGGAAAAAAAGGGACAGAACTGATGTATTTTGGATTAAAATACATATCTTTGAAAAATCATTCAATGGGTTTTCGAAATTTAGATATTTGGTTTTTTCAATATTCAAACGCTGACGTCGACACAGTTTTCAGTTCAATGATTTTTTTAAACAAAATTGCGAATAGAATGTCTTTGAACACTGTAAATTCTTTTAAAGTATAATATTAACAGGTAAGGCGATTTCTTGTACCATCACCTAAACGTTCAGTTACCAACCGATTTTGACAAAAAATATACCATTTGAATGGTATTTCTTTATAGATGTGCACCATTTAGTACATTTTTTTTTTGGGAGTAATAGTCATTTAAATTTGGTACTATCAGTAACATAAAACACATATTAAAGCTTCAAATAAAAAAATTAGAAAATGCTGTGTGTGTGTTTATGAATTGGCTAAAATTTTTTAGCATACCTTTAGGCTCATATAAAATTATTTATTAGCAAACCCATTTATATATCATCTGTGTGTTCAACAAATTTTTGTAATGAAATTTAATGAATTTCATTCAAAAATTCAATATTTAATGAAAAGTATTTAAATATTCCTAAAATGTTTATTTAAATTTATTAAAAAACATTGGGAAAAAAAGTTGATGGAAAAAATAAAACTTGCTAGAATTTCCACTCGAATTTCGAGTGCTGGGCTCTGCTAGTATATAATACATATGGCTGTTCTATTAGTTGTAATATTTCATCAAATGTTTCTATTTAAATTAATTCTATTCAGACAAAAGTAGAAAACAAAAAAATACTACGGCCAACTGTGGCTGAAAATCGTTTTGCATTGGCCAAAATTCTGTAACTTTTGAACTGATTAAAATATGTGAGTAACTTTTGTTAATAGTGGATAGATATTTAGTTGAACTTGAGTCAGTTTTAATTTCATTAAATTTGAGTGTTTACTTTTTAAGGAATTCTAGGTCAAAATTTAACGTAACAGCAAACATGATAAAAATTCTAGCCAAACAGAGAAGCGGCTTAAAAATTTGTCATATTAACGCACAAAGTCTAAGAAACAAAATAGACGAGTTTAGATTTATTTTTCAAATTTCTAACGTTAATGTTATATGTGTGTCTGAGACTTGGTTTGATGAATCTATCACAGATGACCTGGTATCGCTGGATGGTTATAATTTATATAGAAATGATAGATCTGACGGCTTTGGCGGTGTGGCAATTTATGTAAAAAAAGGGCTGGGCTGTAAATTGAAAAGTAAAAGTGATGAAAAAATAGACCCTAACAACAAAGTAGAATATCTTTTTCTTGAAGCTTGTAGTTATGGAAGAAAATTTCTTATTGGTTGTGTCTACAGGCCAAGGAATACTATTGATTTCACACATTTTTATAAAATTTTGGAAGATATCACTGCATTATATAGTGACGTTTTAATAGCTGGAGACTTTAACTCTAATCTGCTAACAGAATCATGTTTAACCCTCAATATGCAATCATTTAATCTTGTTTCTGCAAATTCTCTAATGCCAACACATTTTACATCATCAAATAATACTTTGCTCGACCTATTTTTTGTCTCCAATGAAGAAAAAATCTTATTATATGACCAGTTGTCCGCATCGTGTTTTTCTAGGCACGATCTAATTTTTTTAATTTTTGATATTCCTCTAGAAACTTCTACAGAGAAAATCCAATTTCGTAACTTGAAACGTATTAACTATTTCACTCTTGAAGAAGAGTTTGTCAAAATTGACTGGGATTGCGTTTATCATATGCTATCTGTTAATGATCAATTGGCTTTCGTGGAACAAAATATAACAACGTTATTTAATACAATAGTGCCATTGCAAACGAAAGAAGTAAATTACCGCCAGAAACCTTGGTTTACATCTGAAATTAAGCACCTCATAGCAGATCGTGACTATGCTTACTCTCGCTGGAAGCGCTATAAAACTTATGATCTGTATAATACTTATCGCAACGCGAGAAAAATTGTAACCAAAACCATAAGAAACGTAAAGTCAAAATACTATGCCAACAAATTTTCACAATCCATTTCTACAAAAAATAAATGGAAAACCATTAAAGAAATTGGAATAGTTAATAGTAAAAACAGTGATGTTAATATAACATTAGATCCAGATGATATAAATAAAAAATTTGTTAATATACCCATGTCTCAAGCAGACCATAGTTATTATATTAACTATCATGCTACAAATCTTCCACAAAGTTTATTCAATTTCGAAAGTGTAAGTCAATTAGATGTATTCAAAAGCTGCCTATCCATAAAATCAAACGCTATAGGCATTGATGGTATTCATCCCGCTTTTTTTAAAATTATTCTCCCGACACTACTACCAATAATTACAAATATATTTAACAAAATTATTATGACAAGCACTTATCCACTAAGATGGAAGCAGGCTAAAATTCTTCCAATTCCAAAATCACCCACTGAGTATCGGCCTATAGCCATATTGCCATATCTGTCAAAAGCATTTGAAAAACTTTTACATTTACAGATAACTAATTACATTGAACATCATAATTTGTTGACCGATAAACAATCTGGATTTCGGGCCAAACATAGTTGCATTACTGCTCTTACCGATGTAGCCGAAGATCTCAGAAAGGAAATTGACGATGGATGTGTTGCAATGTTGGTGTTGTTGGATCATTCAAAGGCTTTTGATACCGTTGACCATACCGTATTGATTCAAAAATTAGAAAAAATGATGAATTTTTCCTCTACATCTACTAAATTAATTGAATCATATCTAAAGGATCGAGAACAGTGTGTTGAAATAAAATCTTTAACCACCTCAACCTTTCTTCCCGTTATCAGGGGTGTACCACAGGGCTCCATTCTTGGGCCTCTCCTCTTTTCCATCTACGCAAATGATCTTCCTGAACAGTTGCTCCACTGCAACATTAGAATGTATGCCGATGACGTCCAATTATACGTAAGTAATAAACAAGGAAACATTGAACAATGTACTGCAAAACTAAATGATGACTTGCAGCGTGTTTCTCTCTGGGCGAATGTGAATGGTTTAAGTTTGAATCCTAAAAAATCCAAATGTATCGTTATACATAAAAGGACAAGGAAAATTATTGAAAGTCCTAGTGTTTGTATTAGCAACCAACAGATTGAAATCGTTAACAAAGCAAAAAATCTTGGTATCACATTTAATAATACTCTGACCTGGTCAGATCACGTCATAGCTGCCTGTGGCAAAACATACGCGATGCTCAGGACTCTTTGGCCTACGCAATACTACACGCCAATAAAAATAAGGTTACTGCTTGCTAAAACTTATTTGATACCTACTTTAACCTACGGATGTGAGATTTTTGCAAGTTGTGATGCAACCAGCAAATCAAAATTGAATGTTACTTACAACAATATTGCAAGATACATTTATGGTCTCAGTAATTACAGAACTAATGGTGTTTACCTCAATATAACTCCATACTCTAAGAGAATATTTGGTGTGTTGTTCGAAGACCTTCTGAAAATAAGAACTCTAATATTTCTTCATAAAATTATAATAACCCGAGAGCCTTGTCATCTTTTTAATCGTTTGAGATTTAGTCAACTCAGAAGAAATAGAAATTTAATTCAATTTAATCATCGGACGTTAATATCCGAATGGCATTTTTTTATAACTGCAATACGTCTTTGGAATATTATTCCTCCTACAATTAAAGAAACCAGCAACGCGTTAGAATTTAAAAAAAAACTATTTAAATTTTATTCATAGATAACTTGTTTTATTATTAAAATAAATTATTGTTTATAAATTAAAAAATTGTAATTTGTAATTTGTAATTTGTAATTTGCATGTAATTGTTATTTTACTTTTATATTACTTTACTTTTGTTAATTCACATTATAACACCATACGAATTCTACTTTTTAAGACAAATGTTTTGTTGTAGAAATTACAAAATTAATTTAATAAATAAATAAATAAATAAATAAATAAATAAACTCTTAAATTTTTTTAACTTTTAGTGCGTAATATGGTTTTTTTATTTTTTTATTTACTAAAAAATGTCATATCTGGATTTGATAATACTATAACCATTTTTTTTTATAATAATGGGATTTTTTAATGTTACATAGTAAAATAGTAAAATCAACTAGAGAGTTTGCTATTATTACTGAAAAGTTAAAAATATTTTGTTTTCAAATTTGCAAATTTGTTTACACTCACAGAATATTCACACTTAAAAAAAAAAACTTTAATAATATTATCAAAAAATCTTGCTATTACTGCAGAAAAATTTATACTTTTTTGCTGTAAAATTTGATAATTTTAAAAAACATTTTAAAAATAAAAACTTCAATAGATTTTAATTGCATTTGTAACAATGGGTAGGTTCTGTTTATTATTATTTTTTGCTAATACTATGTTTTTCGTACTTAAATAACAATGAAAGGCAATTATAATTATTATTCATTTGACTCAAATATTGATTGCAAATATTCCATATTTTGTTCTGTGTTATTTTTTTCTGTAGTAGTTTTTTGACTTCTTCGTCTAAATCCCAATGTTCCACTTTCCATTGAATGCTGGAGGTGAACGGATCTGACGTTTGCCAATAATAAATTAAATAGATCTTCATTTGAGGAATTTCGTGAAATTTTTCTAGTATTGTGATCTGTATAAAATCTGTAATCCTTATTCCTTTTTTTTCCTGAGCCTCGTCTGATAGATATCCAAATGGCATTAAATGATATTTAAGGACGTCTTCTGCATGATAAAGGATTTTGTGAACTGTTGCAGACATATTTCTTCATGGCTATTTGGTTGTATAGATTTTTGTAGTTTCGTTAACATAATCTCCAAATTTTCTAGAGTCAATTTCTTCATTGCACGCAAAGGTACTTCTAGGATTATTTTAAATCTGAAAATAAGGTTTAATTCCTCTTCTGTTATTTAAGATGCCATCATTTTTATTGCCTGTCCCTTGTTTTTGGCTGATCTTATAATCAATCCAAATTTCCGATATTCATCTTGAACATGTCTCATTTTTGAACTTCTTAACTCTTTGTTTCTATCGTTGTTTTTAATTGATCCTGAAGATCCGAAATACGAATAAAAACAGATTTTTAGTATGTGTTCCATAAGTCGAATACTTGCATGTAGTGTTGATAATCCAACTTCATATATATCAGTATTAGCTAGTGATTTTGTCGAGACTTCTTTTAATTGACTTGATGTTACATGGCATATGATGTAGCTGGATGCAGCCTTCGTGTTAGTCAAAGCCAGGTCAACTTTTCCATCTACCATTGTCAGTATTAAGTGGTGGATTACTTCAATTTGCTGCCCATCTAACTGTTAATGTAATGGCTGTACTGTTGCAATCTTGGCCTTAATATTAGTTACTTGTTTGTTAATGGCATCATGAGTTTCTTTTTTATATTCAAATTTGATTGGCCTGCAGTATTTCGTAGAAAATGGTGTCTCATTTTTCCAAATATCTTTTGTTTGTGTTGTGCTAGTCGAAGGCTCTGAATCTTCAAAAACCTTTTTCAATCGCAATGGTACAAATGATACCATGAACATAACTGAGTCCGAAATATATTCACTTACTACTTGTTTGTATTGTTTTTGTCCCGAAGAACCATCACATCCCCATTTACAAAAAATAATTAACTTTGTGTTTCCATATTTCTTTAACTCATTTCCTTTTTATTGATTGTAGCAAGCGTTCGGGTGTGTGATCAAGTAGAAATTGTAGTTGTACCTCTGCCGAAATTGGTGTGATTGTAATGGTGTCCTTTGATGATATGCTGGATACATATTTGAGCCTTTTTCAATCGCATGCAATCTGCGCTGAATATATTGCTGTTTTGTTAATTTCAAATCCAAAAATTATGCCAATACAATTGTGAACTGTTTTGCATCGCTCAGATTTGGTATACTTTTAAGAATCCGTTTTGTTCTCACTGTATTGACATTCTTGCTTACAAATATATAAAAAGGGTGGTTTATTTTGTAAGCAGATATCATTACTGGTAATAGAACAAGTAATGACTATTATCTTATATATAACTAGCAAGAAAATCATAGTCGGTTTAACCTGACTATACGATACCCTATACCATGGTTTAGAGACCCCATCTCTTCGGTCCAACTAATTGGATATAGAAAATGAGTATAAACCAAATTTGAGTGGAATTTTTATTAATTTTTTTGGCTGCAGATATGAGAAAGTTCATATCGGGTGCTATATTTATATGGGGTTGAGGTCGAAAATTGGACCGATCCTGACCGTATTTCGTAAGGTCACTTATATTTAGAAAAAATGTTTACAAACCAAATTTGAGTTAAATCTGTGCAAAATTTTTGTTTTTTGATAGATTTAAGTGAAGACCGGGAAGCAGCTCTATATGGGGCCCATGACTAAGAATTGTCCTATGGCGATTATTTTTGGGCTAGTGATTAATGGATATAATAAGCACATACAAACCCAATTTGACTGAGTTCTATATGATAATTTTATCTTATGGCAATTTATGTCGATATCATAGGGGCATTTGTATGGGGACTAAATTTGTACATGGACCGAATTTCACCAATTTCAATAGCGTTCATCGTATGGCTAAAAAAAGCTCTCATACTAAATTTCCTCAAAATATGTTCATATATGCGACCTGTAATTTGATTACAAGGAGACACAGACGGACAGACGGACGGACGGACGGACGGACGGACGTCACTAAATCTACTCGGAAAGTTATCCTGAGTCGATCGGTATAATAAAAGACCGATCGTCTTGAAATTTTTACAGTAGGTAACTGCTTATCCGGAAGGAAAAATACGATATATTTTTTTGGATTTTTTAAGTGGGCGTAACTCCCATATAAAGTGAATTTTTAACATATAATATCTTGAGTACAAGAGCTCTGAAACTACGAACATGTACATATTAAACTAATTTGAAGAGTTTCGAAAAAAAATGGGCGGGATAGGGCTAATGGGCGTGGCACCCACCATACAAAGTAAATATTTAATGTCATATATCTAGAGTACTGTAGTAGATAAACTCTTGGGACTTAGTGTGAGTTCATACGTTATCAACGCTAATACTCGGAAAATAAAATGGGAGTACTATGATGGTTGCTAATGTAAGCAGTAGTACCAAAAATGGTGTGGTTGGGTAAGTAGGCGTGGCACTTCCCATACAAAAAAATTTATCTGCAGTACTATAAACACGGCCGCCTTGAAACTAGGTGTGATTACAGGAGTGATGAGTGTGGGAAGTTATGTGAAATAAGAGCGGGATCAAACTAGTGGGCGTTGGTACCTCCTATACGTGGTAATTAAATCTATATATATAAAAACGTTGGTGCCTTTGTTTGTAACGAATGATCTTCAGAACCATAAGAGATGTCGAGCTAAGATTTGCATCATAGGTTCGGTTCGAGCTCTTCTGTGTTTTTTTTAATGTTAACCTTCTAGCTGGCGATGGGGTCAAGTTATAAACAAAAATTTTATTTTCAGTGCGATATGAGTGCAGTTTAGAATGTACGTATGTTTCGTAATAAGAAATTTTTGTGTGTATAAATGGACCCGATAGGTGGCGCTGGGGTAAAATTATTTCGAACATTCTTATTGACGGTGCGATTTTACTGAAATTAAGAATGTGCATATATGTATGTCAGATAATGCCAAAATTTTTTTGTTGGACCCGGTAGATGGCGCTGGCGTTCGAAAAATAATGAGTTGTCAAATTTATTTTAATTTTATAAGTTACAAAATGCACAAACGTTTTTATATATAAATATTCTAACCAAAAAGGAAGGAAAAGTTGCACTGGCTATTGCTTCGTCCGGAATAGCCCCAACATTATTGCATGGTGGTCGTAAAGCTCATTCAGCACTCAAATCACCGTTAAACGTACAAACAAATGAGAATGCCGTATATAATATCAAAAAACATTCCGGTATGGCAAAATTTCTGCAAAAATGCAATATTACTATTTTGAATGAATATGGTACATTCAAACACAAACATTCCTTAGAAGCATTACATAGAACTTTAAAAGATTTGAAAGGCAATG
The DNA here is from genome assembly GCA_963682025.1 of Cordilura impudica. Taxonomy (NCBI): domain Eukaryota; kingdom Metazoa; phylum Arthropoda; class Insecta; order Diptera; family Scathophagidae; genus Cordilura; species Cordilura impudica. The sequence goes on from CAVMKG010000809.1 coordinate 51,972, forward strand.
AAAGACTTTTTGGTGGAGCTCTCATTTTATTATCTGGAGATTTTCGTCAAACATTGCCAGTCATACCAAAATCAACCTATGTTGACGAAATAAATACCTGCTGAAAATCATCAACATTATGGAGCAGCGTTCAAACTATAAAATTAAATACAAACATGCGAGTACGATTACAAAATGATCCAACGGCTGACCAATTTTCAAAACAACTACTTGATCTGGGTAATGGTGAAATCAATATTAACCCGACCAGTCAAACTGTTAAAATATCCACAAGATTTTTGCCAATTTATATCGTCACGCGATTAATTAATTGAAAATGTATTCCCCGATATTCAAAATCAATATCGTTAACAGGATTGGTTAAGTGAAAGAGCTATTTTAGCCGCAAAAAATGTTGATGTCGATAATATTAGTGTTGTTATTCAATGTTTTCTTTCAAATCTATGGATAGTGTTGTTGAAGAAAATAAAGCAGTCAATTATCCAACAGAATTTTTGAATTCACTTGATGTGTCCGGTATACCGTCACATTTATTAAAATTAAAAGTTGATTCTCCAATAATTTTACTACGTAACCTCAACGCTCCGAGACTATGTAATGGAACCAGGTTAACTGTTGAGAGAATAATTTCCAATATTATTGGGGCCACAATTCTCAAAAGAAAATTTAAAAGAGAACATGTTTTACTGCCAAGAATTCCTATGATAATAAATTTATAAATTAATAAATATCAAGGACAGTCATTGCAAATATGTGGTTTGGACCTCGAAAACAGTTGTTTTTCCCACGGGCAACTATATGTGGCATGTTCCCGTGTCGAAAAACAAGCAAATTTATTCATTTACTGCGAGAATAATGAAACTAAAGATATTGTTCACTCTTTAGCATTACAATAATAGAAATATATTGGTCATTCTTTTACGTTACAATAAATATTTATTTTCATTTTCATAAATAAAACATGGTTTTTTCTTTAACAGTTTTCAATTAATATTAACAAATGCTCAAACGTTTTTTTCCTATAGGTATATACAGATTCAAATTAAAATAAAAAATTCATGGAGGGCAAAATAACGTTTGCCTGGTCCAGCTAGTATCATCATATATTTACAGTTCTATAGCAAAAAAAAAAAAAAATAAAACGTTTGCCGGGTCAGCTAGTAAGCTATAAAATACCCAAAGCACAAATTTAACTCACCATTGTATAATTATGAGGCTGTTTAAATTACCGTAATTTGAAATTTTTTTTGAGTAGTGTCATTAAAATGAAAGTATTCTATCCACGGGTCATCACGGGTGTAAAGAGGACACTTTCACCTTTCTCCGGGTGGTATACGTTTCTTGTTCCTTTTTAATCCCTAGGAGTTCCATTCCACTAAAGTTGAAATTTGACAAAATAGAGTAGTTTAATAAATATTAGCATAGCCCAGCACTCGAAATTCGAGTGCAAATTCTAGGATATATTATTTTTTCATTAAATATTTATCCTCCAATGTTTTTTAATCTATATACATATATTAAAAATTAATGAATATTTTAATGAGCCTAAAGGTATGTTAATCAATTTTAGCAATTCGTAATTCAACACAGAGCGTCTGATATATAATTTAAATCATTCGCATTAACAGTGTGTAACGAATTATTATAAATATTTTATTTTATTTAATTTAGTATATTTTTAAGACAGATTAAACCTAAATTTTATCATTCTAAGCTTCTCCTCTATATGAGCTATAATTTTCACACTCCTCCGTGCCTCCATATTGCTTAAAAAGGGAACTAAAATTTGCCTTCACGTATTAATATATAGACTTCATAATGCCCCTAATACTAAAAGGTAGGGTTGTGACCAGTTACTACAACTAAAGACTATAATTCTACCAATCTTGTAACAAGGACCGCAGGTCATTATCGATGATAACTTGCCAGTAGTAACCATTCATTTTTGATAAAAAAAACAAAAATATAATCATCTTTTTCTGAGATTAGAAAACTGTTGAGTTTGACAGCATGCCACGTCCACAATTAGCAATAGCGTAACCTAATTTTTTGGCTTCCCTAATTTGGGGAAAATTTTAAAAATCAGTGACAAAAAATATTGGACTTTTGGCCAATGAAATCAAAATTTCAGCCACAGTGTGGCCTGAGGATTAACAAGAAAATTACAAAGTCCTTTATTATCGATATTTACTTCTAAGCGTTTCACTAAATACTAAATGATCTCAAAATGCATTTTTTAAGATAACGAAAATGTTCATGTTGTAAAAAGGTATCTTTTAATGAAAATGTTCCTTTTGTAAAAAAGACACTGTTGACTGTAGAGTTTGCGATGGTCTGACGAGATTATTAACATATGTAGGTTAAATTTGGTTGAATTAAATAAATTATTTATTATAACCATATGTTTTAATTCCTTAAATTAAATATTACATATACAATGAAATAAAATATATTATATATTATAAAGTACATACATAGTTTTTGGTTTAAAACCACCAACTTCCTCGATTTGTTGGTTAACCACGTTGAATATCCAATAGCTATTGAGGTTAGCTGTAATTAACTTTATACTTTTGAAATGGCGGAATATATTATCTACAATAGTGTAGATAACTAGGTAGAGTTGTATTTTAACAGACACCTTTTAAAGGAAATGCACTTTTGTAAGGAAAGGTACTATTTTAACAAAATGTGCTATTCCAGAAAAGGTTATTTTTATGCAAAAAATAGGTTTAAGGAAAAGAAAAAAATCCGGTTTAAAAAAAGATATTTTTATACAAAATAAACTTTTAAGGAAAAGTAAATTTTAGAAGAAAATGTAGGTTTTTAAAAAATTTTCTGTAGAAAATTCACTTTTTAACAAAATAATATCTGCTTCCCTTCATTAGCAAAATGTACTTTTTAAAAAAACGTTTTATTTAAAAAATCATGTGAGTCCGAGGGAGGTATGTAAACATTAAGTAATTAAAGATTTTTTATGGCACTTTTTTAAAATCAAACATAAAGTGTCATCTATATATCACTTATAGCAATCAACTGCAGGGGCTCTGTTAATATAAAAATATTTATTATTATTTATTATTTCAATCGGTTTATTTTTAATTTTTAATTTTTTGTTTTACATTTTTCATTTTTCATATTTCATTTTTAATTTTTAATTTTCTATTTTTCGTTTTTAATTTTTTATTTTTTATTTTTCATTTTTAATTTTATATTTTGGTTCCGTATTTCATTTTTAATTTTTTATTTTTCATTTTTTATTTTTCATTTTTTATTTTTAATTTTTCATTTTTGTTTTTTTATTTTTCATTTTCTATTTTTCATTTTTCCTTTTTCATTTCTCATTTCTCATTTCTCATTTTTCATTTTTCATTTTAATTTTTTATTTTTAATTTTTCATTTTCCATATTTAATTTTTAATTTTTCATTTTTCAATTTTAATTTTTTATTTTTCGTTTTTCATTTTTTATTTTTGATTTTTTATTTTTTATTTTCCATTTTTAGTTTTTCATTTTTTATTTTTAATTTTTTATTTTTCACTTTTAATTTTTTATTTTTCATATTTTATTTTTTATTTTTTATTTTTCATATTTTATTTTTAATTTTTTATACCACTATGTGGTTTGGGTATAATGACTTTGTGCTGCTGTTTGTAACAACCAAAAATATTTGACCTAGACCCATCTTTTATTATACCGATCGAATCAGAATCACTTATTGTATCGATTTAACTATGTCCGTCCGTCCGTCTGTGTGTCCATGTAAACCTTGTAATCAAACTGAAGGCCGCAAATATGAATATGTTTTGATGAAATTTGGTATGTAAGCTTTCATCGGCCACACAATGAACGCTGTTGAAATTGGTGAGAATCGGTCCATGTTCAGACCTAGCCCCCATACAAATGACCCCTATAAAATCGACATAAATTGCCATAAGATCCAAATTGTCGTATAGATCTTAGTCAAATTGGGTTTGTATGTGTTTATTACATCCATTATTGAATAGTCCAAAAACGATCGCTATGAGACAACTCTTGGTCAAAGTGCTGCTTCCCGATCTTCACTTAAATCTATCAAAAAACAAATGTATTGCACTGATTCATCTCAAATTTTGTTTGTTTTTGGCTTCCCTAATTTGGGGAAAATTTTAAAAATCAGTGACAAAAAAATTGGACTTTCGGCCAATGAAATCAAAATTTCAACCACAATGCGGCCTGAAGATGAAGAAGAAAATTACAGAGTCCTTTATTATCGATATACACTTCAAAGCGTTTCACAAAATACTAAATTATCTCAAATATACAAATATTAGGTTTTTGAAAATTAATAAAGATAAAAATACTTTTATAAACGCTTTTTAGCGCTTTCAGTTTCACTCTAACTTAGTGCCTTTTAGCGAATTTTGGGTTAGTGATTTAAGTTTTTTACTTGCGAAAAGTGGGCATCGCTGTTTCAAATAACATGTAATTAAGCGGTAAAGTTTACGAAAGGAGAAAAGATTTTGAAAGGGTGAAAAGGGTGAAAAGTCGATTTAACTCTATAAACTTATGGAATATTGCTCTGACAATAAAACTTGCTTCATCGCAAAACCCACAAGATTTTCCTTGTAAATGCAAATTTCAAACTATCAAATATTACTTTTTATCCCCAATGACAACATCTGCTTCAACTATAAAGTTTTATTACTGTAAAGCATTTTTTTGAAGAATACATTAACTGTAGTAATTGTGGCTTTTTGATGATAGTGCACTTCGAGGACAGACTTCATGATTGCTTAAATACTATGAAAATAACTGTGATACCATCTGTGACATACTTTAAGTTGTACAACATAAAGAGTAGAGATGTTTCATATTGTATTTACATATAATTTATGAAAATGTTAAAAACTTTATTGAATAAGTTTAGAGAATTTATTTATTCAACTCCCAGCAAGTTTTTGTCAGTTAATGATTTAAAATACTTCATTGATACGAAAATTGAGTAGAGCAGCAAAGTGGTTCAAAATAGTTTTTCGTTTGTCAAAACTCTATAAGTTCTGCTCCAATTGAGATATTTTAGTATTTTTCTATACATTAATACGTGAAGGTAAATTTTTAGTTCCCTTTTTAAGCAATATGCGGGCACGGAGGAGTGCGAAAATTAGCATAGTTATAGTTCATATGAAGGAGAAGCTGAGAATGATAAAATGTATGTTTAATCTGTCTTAAAAATATATTATATTAAATAAAATAAAATATTTCTATTAATTCGTTACACCCTGTTAATGCGAATGATTTAAGTTTAATATCACGCCCTGTGTTGAATTATGAATTGCTAAAACTGATTAGCATGCCTGTAGGCTCATTTAAATATTCATAAATTTTTTAAAAACATTGAAAAAAAATTTTATGAAAAATAACATTTTCTGGAATTTGCACTCGAATTTCGAGAATTTCGAAATTCGAGGTCAAAGTTGATTTTTTTTAATATACTTTAGCACTTAGCATGAAAACATGGATTTTTGTGCATAAATAAAGCCTTTAAAAATACTTAGGATAATTTTTTGAGCAGGTTTCTCACTTAACCAAAATAATCATATATATTCTTTGCAAGGAAGTTTCTTAATTATTTCTTAAAAACAACAGCAAAAGTAAAAATCCCTATAGTTGGAATATTGCATCCAAATATCCGATATTCAGTTCTGAGTTGTAACTGGCCACTAGCAAACTTTTCGCTTCTTCATCTAAGTCCAGATTGCATATGCTAGAGACGAATAAATCTAACGTTGCCAATACCATTTTAAATAGATCTTCATTTGTAACATATCGTGATATTTTTCTGGTATTCTGCTTTCTATAAAATCTATAATCCTTATTCCTTTTTTATTCTGGGTTTTTTGTAATAGATCCCAAAGTGGTACTAGATGATATTTAATGCCATCATCTCCTTGATCAGGGATTTTAGTTATTTAAAGACATTTTTTCCATGGTTATTTGGTTGTGTATATTCTTTCGTTTTTTTTTTTTTTTTGCATAATCACTACATTTTGTAGCTTCAATTTGTTGATTGCATGCGAGTTATTCGATGATTTTATTAAATCCTGAAATAAGGTCTACATCAACATCCGTTACTTAAGATGCTGTTTCGAAGTCTGAAACTACTGGTTTTGCTGTACTTCCTGATGAAAAAGCTATAAAAACTGTTATGGTATTTTGCTTGATTGGGTGTGTTTTGATGGTATATATGTATATGTTTTTTTTTTTAGAATATCGGTTTTATTTAATACTAAAATAAAGGAGACAATTAAATTAGTTACTGCTGTGCTGCTTCTTGCTGATTTTCCAGTTCAAGTGTGCAGGTATTGCAACAATGAAGCAATGTTGAATGCTCAGCACAAACTGCTTTGTTGTAAGTGTAAGCATTAACTTTTTTTTTTCATGTCTTTCGATCTACCTAATTTTTCCACAGTTTGTAACAAATAATCTATTTATCATCGACCAAAAACGTTAGGCTTATATCTTTATTACTTTTTTGTCCAGAGACATTCAAAGTTGACCTAAGTGAATGCGTTTGAAGTGACCGTATTATATATGCTACCTTCTATCGCTTCATGCTTTTAAAATACTCTTGTAATGACAATATAATGATTTTTTTTATACAATTGGATGTTACAAAATGATACATATGCAAACAAAAAAAATTTTCAAAATTAAAGAAAAAACATTGTTTTACTACTATAAATTGTCCAAAAATATTTATTTTCTCCAACTTCTATGGCTTCTAAGACTCAGCTAACGATTTATTAAAAATTCAGCTACCGTTTTTTGTCCCTAAGCAATTCCGGTATAAAAAACTAAAAAATGTTAGGAAAAATTTCCTTCAGAAGCATGTAATGTCAGTTTTTTTTTGCTTGCTTGTTATGTTGCTTTGTTGTAAAAAAAAAACACAAAAGACAATATCAAAACCCAGCTCTGTGAACTTGACACCTGACTTTTGAAAATCGGAATTTTTTTTTTGCGATTCTTACAGAATTTTGTATGTACTTGATTGTAGTAATTAATATTTCGTTTGTAGTTGTCGCTAATTCATTTTGTAGTTCTTGAAAAAGCAACCGGAAATCAGAATGCGTCGAAATTTAGCATCGATGTATTCAGACTTCCGCTTAGATTTCGCGAAACTACAAACAAATTAGCAGTCACTACAACCAACTACAAATTATTATAGAGCACTGTTACGCATTCGTTGACAATATGTTTGATGTGAAGCTTGGATATAGGAGGCATGCTGGTTTTGTCTTCCGACTATCTACAGTCTGGCGGGGTTCTTTTATCCAGCAACACTGTTCGCGTTACAAATAAAAAAAATCTTCATGCCTCTTTTTTAAACAGCCAGATTAAAATAAAAATATATTCAAATAAAATGTCCGCAAGTTGTACATAAATGAGGTCTGGTGATTTTGACCCCGGAGCATAATTTTTCCCACCCATAGAACACCTATGGCAACTCTAATGCTCGTTGTTAATGAATTGCCCCTATAACCGATCTTTTCATTTAAATTAGCCACATAATCCTTCTTTTAACATTCCTCTTTAATATAAATTCAGAAATTCATGTTGTTAATATTTACAAAATTTTTAAAGTAGCATTATTAATTTTTTTTTTTTGCGTATAATTAGTGTATGTATATAATAAGAATAAATGACAAATAGGAATATAGGTATATTATTAAATGTAAGAAAATTATTAAGTATAATTTTAGTTTATGTATATTTTTAAATTGAGTCGAATTTCGAGCGATTGATGTCAAATAAAGAATTTTAAAGTATATAACAAACAAAATATTCAGTCTATGTTGTCAATGCACTCATTGCTAAATAATTACAAAAGAAAAAATGGTTGGATTGCGGCTCGGCTAAATTCACCGCATTCTCATCAATTAAGTTGAAAGAATTGTTTTTGTAAAAAAAATAATTTACTGGCTAATAACACTGTGGAACATTTTTGGGATTATTGTCTGGGGGGTGAGAAATTCCAAGTCAGGGTGATGGTACTAGGTCAGTATAGTAAAACCCTCAAAGGGTTTGGCGTTCGTATGTGTCAGTTTTATTTTATGACCTTTTAAATTTTTTCCTTATCTTGATGTTTTTTTGATTAGTTGTAACATTTTGGCAAAAACGTAGTTTAACATAACTCGAGAACCCATTGTCCGATTTTGATGAAACAACTCAAAAAAATTTAGAATTACAATTTCTTTAATCCGTTCATATAACGTTTTTCTTTATAATCAACAGTTTTGCCGGTAAAAATAAATTTGTGGAGAAAAAAAAAATATTTTTTTGCCTAAAAATTTAATTTTTTTTTTTTTAAATTCATAAAAAATCCAAAACGGAAAAAAGGATCAAGTGTTATTAATTTCATGTAAAGTCACATAACGTATAAACAAAATGCGACATAGATCATAGAAATCGATTAACGCGTTCCGCTTTTATTTACAATTAAGTGAAGGTATCCCATTTTGACAAGAATATTGATATTTGTTTTTATTCAAAAAAGTGTCATTTATCGCCTTTTTTATAAATTTTATTTTTATTTATTTTAATAAATATTGCCTAGACTTTTTCGATGGTGGTTGTTCGGGACTAGTGGCATCGCATTCATCGCTATCATCAGTTTCTGAACCACACATAATGTCAATGTGTGACTCCACTGTTGGCCCTTCTGCATCTCCTGAAAATTCTTTATCATCAAGATCATCCTTGTCTTGCCACACAAGCTTACTCCACCAGCAAATTTCCGCAATTATTGCACTCGTCGACTTTTTGCCTCTATATCTGTAAGTTTTTGTTTTATTAAAATGAGTTTGAAAAAATACAAAATCAGTATTACCTCATTTCAAATGGCATAGCAACTTGATGATAGCGTTCACCTTGTTCATCAGATTCGGTAGCCAATTGTTTGCTGAAGTAGTCCAGATTATGATGTAAATAATGGATTTTCAAGGACATGTGGACAACAATTTCCGAGAATGCTCTTAACATCCTTGCGACAGAAACATCGTAGTTGTTAGAACGATGCTTTCCCAACAATCCTTCTATTACTTCTTTGATTGCCTGCCATACATTCAATTCAGCGTCAATCAGAAGATTGTTGAATGCGTCACTTTTAATCAGCTTTCGTATATCTGGACCATTTAGTACGCCTGATTGGAAAAAATTAATTTGTTAAGATGGAAAATCATGGGAAATGAATGTGATATTATAACTTACCTTCTTTAATTTTACTTTCGCTGAGTCTCGGGTAAATTAGTTTCAAACACAAGAAAACTTCATCTCTTTTGGCGACAGTTTTGATAAAATTCTTAACAATTCCAAGTTTAATATGCAGTGGAGGCAGCAATATCTTCTCCTTCGGCACTAGAGGCTCACGAATAATATTGGCCGTTTGTAACCTGCTGTGCTCTCTGAGTTTCCATCCGTGGCATGCATATTGGTCACCGGAAAATCGTGTGTCCCAATCGCACAAAAAGCACATATATTTTATAAGCCGCTTTGAAGACCGCAAAGCATTGCTACAACTTTTAAATCGCAGCATATGCGCCACATATGTTTGGCGTAGTTAACCATTTTTAAAATATTTTCCAGTGCATCATATGTTTCTTTCGTTTCTGTACTATAAGCGATTGGAACTGAAGGTTTTTTATTGGTCTTATGCAGTAAAACCGCCTTCAAGCTGAGTTTTGAACTGTCAATAAATAATCTCCAGTCATATGCTTCATATTTTATTTCCATTGCGTCCATCAATTTTCCTACATCCGGGCAATATGCAAAAGTTTTTTCATCATTCACAAGGAATAAACTTTGGAGTGCTGCCTGACGACTTCGATAAGCTGTGACTTTCACACCGGGTGCCAACAAATTGTTTGATTTCAAAATGGAAGCCAACTCTTCCGATTTATGCTGTGTTAATTCCAACTTGGCAACAATTGAATCAAGCTTATTTTGATTTATTAAAATTGGCTCATTGGATACTGATGGCTCATATGGGGGATCATCACGTGCATGATATGTCGGAGCAGTCGTAGAAGAGAAAATATCTGGGCTAGAAGCTTTTGGCACAGGAATGTGGTCCGAATGAGGCAATGGTGTTGCGGCACTTGCAACACCAACGTAATTATACGATTTTCTTATCCTTTTTGCGGCTCCTTTATTCGCACATGCATAGCAATTCAATGGATTGTGACCTTCGCCAGGACTAGTCCAAGTCATTGGGATACCGAATGGCATACTTTCACGTCTTCTATTTTTCCAATCCATTAGACGGTTGTAGCAGCTTTTACACACTATATTTGGTACCCAATTTTCGTTCACTATAACATTTTGGTTGAAGCACATCTCGTATGTTTGAACAAAATCAGTACTGAAATTTCCCCTTTTTTTATGTGTTGAGACATATTGACCACAGCAGTAGCAAAAGCTATTTATATCTGGCTTGCACAGTTCCATATTCTGTTCACTTTTGTTCACTTTTAAAAAACTGGAGAAAAATCACTTTTACTGTTCGCGTTCGTCGGCACTTGTTGAATGACAAAAATCACAGAACCAGTGTGAGAAAGAGAAGAAGTATAATGACAATGCATGTTTTATGTGAACATTACAGAACCAGTGTTGCCACATCAATATTTCTCTTTTAGTACAGTAGAAAACAAGTAAGAAAATTATAGTCGGTCTAGACCGACTATACGATACCCTATACCATGCGTTTAGAGACCCTATCTCTTAGGCCCAACTAACTGGACAAAGAAAATAAGCAAAAACCAAATTTGAGCGGGATTTTTATTAATTTTTTTGGCTGCAGATATGAAAAAGTTCATATCGGATGCTATATCTATATAGGGACTTGGTCCAAAAATGGACCGATACTGATCATGTTTGGTAAAGTCTCTTGTATTTTGCAAAAATATATACAAACAAAATTTGAGAAGAATCAGTGCAATATTTTTGTTTTTTAATAGATTTAAGTGAAGATTGGGAAGCAGCTCTATATGGGGTCAAAGGGATCATTTTTGGACTACTCATTAATGGATGTAATGAACGCATACAAACCCAATTTGAGTAAGATCTATATGACAATTTGGATCTTATGGCAATTTATGTCGATTTCATATGGGTAGTTTGTATGGGGGCTAGGTCTGAACATGGACCGATTCTCACCAATTTCAATAGCGTTCATCCCATGGCCGATAAAAGCTTATGTACCAAATTTCATCAAAATACATTCATATTTGCGACCTGCAGTTTGATTACAAGCTTTACATGGACACACAGACGGACGGACGGACGGACGGACGGACGGACGGACGGACATTGTTAAATCAACTCAGAAAGTGATTCTGATTCGATCGGTATAATTAAAGATGGGTCTAGGTCAAATATTTTTGGTTGTTACAAACAGCAGCACAAAGTCATTATACCCAAACCACATAGTGGTATAGGGTATAAATATGAGAGAGTTCGGCTTGTGAGTGTCAATGTTTTCTCCAAATAATGTTGTGCATATCTGGAGCAAATTTTTGAAATTCATACATTTACCTAATTGTGAATAAATGAGAAACGCGTGCATCGATTTTCATGATCTATGCCTTTTTTTGCTCATGAGTTATGTGACTTTACGGTAAAGTAATTAGTTTTGGCACTTTTTTCCATTTTGGATTTTTTATGAATTTAAAAAAAAAAATATTTAAATTTTTAGGCAAAAAATTCTTTTTTCCCTTCATACATTCATTTTTAACTTCGAAAGTGTTACACATATAGGAAAACGGTATAGAAACAGATTAGAGAAATTGTAATTCTTAATTTTTTTAAATTTGTTTCATCAAAATCGTACAAGTGGTTCTCGAGTTATGTTAAACTACGTTTTTGCCAAAATGTTACAACTAAGCGAAAAAACATCAAGATAAGGAAAAAATTTAAAAGGTCATAAAAAAAAAAAACTGACACATACGAAAGCCAAACGCTTTAAGGGGTTTTACTATACTGAGCTAGTACCATCACCCTGACTTGGAATTTCTCACCCCCCAGATTGGCTGTTGTACTGTGTAACCAACAAAAAAGATATGAATATAAAATTAATTTGTATAAAACTTACAATTTAAGAATAAGTTCTTTAGCTTTTCCATCGATGAAGTCACAAAAGGCCTTTTCTGACTGGAACTGATGAACTGAATATGCTGGTAAAGAATTTTGTGTTATATGTGTTTGTTTTTGTAGTTATTTGAAATTTTTTTTTTTTTTTTTTCAAAAACAATTTGGTTAGGGTTTAATTCTTTTAAAGTTATAAATATAAATGATTTGTTGGGATTACATTAGTTAATTTCACTTTCACTTCATTTCACGTATTCTATATAATTTTAGTTTTTAAATTATACGTTTTTTTCCTTCTTTTATTTAATGTTAATATTATTTACGTAGTATATTTTTTTTCCGCGGACAAACGAATTAAGTGGCAGACTGACGTCTTCACTAAATATTGATCAGCAATAAGTATTCACTAGGTTAGAAAGAGATCAATAGTAAGTAAATTTTAAGTTAAGATTGAATAGAATTACGCAAATCAAAAGGAAGAGAACCAAATATTCTGTTCCTTATTTTTCTTTTTTAAATTTATGAATGAACTAGATTTTAAGTTGTAATGCTCTTTTATATAATTTACCACAGATGCGGATATCAAAATAGTAACCGTACCGAATAATATTGGGTACCAAATAGTTCTTATTTTTATATATAAATGTAATATTGAATTTTTTCCCCTTTTTTTTTGAGTTAGATAAATTTTTAGATAGAAAGTATTTATGGAACTTTAGGATATTAGTGAAATTTATGATATAGTAGAAACATGAAACATGGAGCACTGTGATGGCCAACCGAATGTAATAGGAATTAAGCACAAAGGATATGTTCTGGGTTATTGGTGTCTGCTAAAAGTTGAACTTAAAGCATTTAGATTTCCCAGATTTTCTCGTCGACTGGAGATTTTTGAAAATCTCAATATGATGTTGGTTTATAAATATTGGGGCCCCAAACCATAGGGCAGGTATAACAATATTGGTATTCCAGGAACAAATAAAAATTTGGCCATCCACTAAAATGAAATGTTCTAATTTTTTTACACTTTTTTTTGTACTATAAATTCAGTTAGTTTTACCTCAAATATGAGAAATTGGTGAAATAAGCAAATTATGTTGATGTTAAGTTATGTTATCAAACAATTAATTTTTTAAGATGACTCTTTTATTTTGCGATAGATTTTAACTATAATCACTTATTTTTATTATTTTTTTTTTTGACTTAACTTGAGCACTTTAATTGATAAACTAAAAGGAAATGAAGAAGAATAATAAAATTTGCTTTATTTGAAGGACTACTTAAATATAGTAATCGCATACTGAGTAACCCAACAAGTGATCGCACTAAATAATCTCTTTTTTTCGTCAGTGTTGGGCAAAACGGGCGTAAAATGGAATATTTTAATTAATTTATTACCATCATAAGTTAATTGTTTACTTTCGACCAATATGTTAAGGAAATCGTTACAGCACGAACACAATTTTGAAAAAAAAAAAATCAAAAAAAATATATCGGCTATAACTTTTTTCCTTGCTGCTACAAACGGAAATACCTTCTCTACAATCAACTACAAACGATTCTCTACAAGAATCAACCATTGGATGTGAGTGCCTGCAAATCCGGGGGATGGGTTTTTTTTCAAAGTTCTATAACTTTTTTTTAAGCAACTAGAAGCGAAATATTTATTACTACAATCAACTACATAGAAAATTCTGTAAGAATCGCAAAAAAATTCCGGGTTTCAAAAGTCGGGTGCCAAGTTCACAGAGCTTCAAAACCCAAGTACTTTCTAATAAAATAACATAGAAATTATTGCACTTAGTAGCGCTTGCAAAACCTTTTTCCCATTATTTTTGATGCTGTTTTTGTTGTAGTTGAAAGTTCAATATTTTGATCAGCTGTGATTATTAGTTGCATTGTTTTTGTGATTATAGCTTATTAGTTTATTGTTTTGAATTTCTTATCAGCTGTGATTATTTGTAGTGATTAAATGATTACAGCTAATTAGTTTATTGTTGATGAAGTAATAAATAGAAATTATTAAATATGGACAAAAATTTTTTATCTTTTATTATATTGTGATAAGAACATTGATGTATTTTGCGATATTATTTCAACAATTAATAACCATTTATCAATTATTAACGTAGATCAATTTAAAAAATTTTAAATAAACAATTTTTACCAAAATTAAAAACTAAGCGGGCCAGTGAAAAACGTATGAAAGATAGATTTGTTGAACGAAACGAAGTTCGGTTGGAAAATATGTATTGTTTTGGTGAAGTTCTTCCAGAATATGAAGAACCAATGCGTTCTCATGAAGTCAAACGTGATCGCCCTTATAAACCTTTTGAACTTTGCCAATCTCGAGCTAAAAGCAGTAAAGTACAGCAGTTATGTGATGGTAATTCGGCAGAACTTATTTCATCAGCTGCAAAAAAAAAAAATAATAAGGATGAACAATTTTCAAAAATGTTTAGTCTAGAAAAAGCACTAAGCCTCATTATTGATGCCTATTTCTCAAAACATCAGTATCAAATATTAAGATGGAGTGCTAAAGAAATTAGATGTTATATCTCCCCTCATATCATCAAGGAATGTTATCCTAAAAATTTGGAAGTACAGGAGAACTATAGTAAAATCAGTATGCAAGATTTACTCGATATTTATGTCAAGCTAAGCTGTCGGTTTTATTAATACCTATAATGACAAAAAATATTTAGTGTTTCCGCTTATATGTGTTTTAAAATTATTTTATTGTACCTTTACCGTTGACAAATATTAAATCCAATAATTTATAATGATTGTTGTAAATATATAACATTTAGTTGAAAAAGATTCAGATCGAGTAGAATATTGAAAAGCTCTTCACACTTCTTATTTGATTTGAATGGAACAAAATATTTTTCATCAGGTAACAACTTTCAGGATATTGAAGGCAAATTAAAATCACCAAGAATAATAACAAAATCATTTTGATTAGCGGTACTAAAAACATATTTAAAAGCTTCGCCATGTTTGTTATAAAGACTATGGGGAAGATGGAGGAATATATGAGCTTAGGTTTCATTAAGTTTAATTAATACTGCGATAAATTCGATGTCGAACGAGGAATCAATTAATAAAACCTCAGAGGATAAATCACTTGAGAACGCAATAAGAGCACCGCCACCATTTGTTGTGGTCCCACGAGAGTATTTAATTTTTAATTAATTAATTTTTAATTTCACTGTTATTTATTAAACCAAAGTCAAGCTGTCTGTTGCATTACTTTTGTAGATAATCCAAACTTCTTACTTACAATTATTAGCTATAATAAATATAATAGTATTTTCCTTTTAATATTTAATTACACCAGTTGTAAAATTTAATTTTTATTTGCTGCCATTTTGTCATACACTTAGTTGAAAAGTAACCCCTACACACGAATCGCCACTATTTAAGACAAAGTGTTGTTTATAATATAATTTTTTTCTACTTTAATAGTGCATGCACCATTAACTTGTCATTAATAGCTTGCTATTTTTTAAACAAATCGACATAGCTCTATTGCGTAGTTAAGTAATATTGGTTTTTAAAACATTTTCTATATTGCAGGGGTTCTTAAGATTTCTGAGGGGAAAATAGCAGAATATTAGTTACAGAGTTGCAATAAAATAGAAGGAAAAACTGTAATATTATTTTAAGTTGTGTGTTTAATTTAATTTTAGTATATGTTAAATGTTTTATGTGTTTTGTTTTATGTAAGCTGCCGTCAACATATGTATAATTTAATGTGAAAAATTAATTGAAAATTACAAACCCCTGAAGATGTCAACAAGAAATTGACGAAACGTTGGGAGAAATATGTAATAAAAAGTTTTTTATTTACATTAATATAATAGGCCCAATTAGCTTAATAAAAATCATATATAATTTAAATAACTTGGCCAAAAAACAACAAACAAACTTTATTAACAGAGACTTTTAAAACTTTTTGGAGATGTGTAAATCTGCTTAATAAATATTTATATATCACAGTGAAACATTTTCGGGGTTATTGTCTGGGTGGCAAGAAATTCCAGGTCGGGGTGAAAGCACTAAGTGGGTTTAGCAAAATCTATAAAAGCTTAAATAAGTAGTTTTTATTAATATATGTAAAAATATTGATGTACGTTTGGTTTAATATTAAAAATATTCATACGACTACAATTCTTCTACTCTACTAATAACAAATAATCATACGCCCTGAATATATTATGTTATTCAAAAAATTAATTTAAGATAAAAGGGGAAAAACTAAATTTTTTGGAAGATTTCATTCGATAAAATTAGTCCAACTTGATTTCCTGAAGCTATTTGCTGAAGAATAAAATGAGAAATCATCAATGGTTCTTGAGTTGTACTCGTAACAGAAAAACCATGCAAGCAAAAATCAAGATCAGGAAAGAAATATAAAAGGCCACAAAAACGATTGGTATGGGGTTTTGCTATACTTGGAATTTCTCATCCCCCAGAATGGCAGTTTCATTGTATAATGTACATTCAAACTAGTTGTTGAAAGGCGCCTTGTTTCTCGTTGAAGAATTATGAAAATACTTTTTTAATACAAGGTAGTTTTTTAATAAAAGTTAAAATTTTATTAAATGCAACATTTTAATAAAAGGTAAGTACTTTTCGATAAAAGGCTGTGCTTTAAGTAAAGTTACTTTTGAAAGAAAAGTGCTTTTTAAGAAAAGGTTATTTTCAAGATAAAGTATTATTTGAAGGCAAATTACTTTCGTAGGAAAAGAAAAGGTAATTTTTTTAATTAATAATTAGTATTTTACAATGCGTGCTTTAAAAAAATATACTTTAAAGGAAAACGTACTTTTAAGGAAAATATACTCTCTTTAAAAATGGTACTTTTGGTACTTCTATGAGAACAGTTGCGTTGTAAAAAATTAACTTGTTAAAGAAAGGGTACTTTATAAGGAAAACGAGCCCTTAAAACTGCTTTTTTCTTTTTTTGACATAAGCTAAATTTTTTAGAAAAGGTAATTTTTAAAGAAAATTTAGTTTTAGAAGACAAAGTTTTATAAAAAAAAGTACTTTTTTTTAATGGTAAAAGTATTTGTTTATGGAAGGTCCTTTTTAAGAAAATGTTATCGTTATAGTTTTTTTTTTTTTAAAAGATCCTTTTAAAAGAAGTAGCTTTTAAAAAAGTACCTTCAAGAAATGCTACTTTTTAAAAAAGGCTACATTTCAAGATTAGGTACTTTTTTTGAAGAAGGTACCTTTAAGGAGATTGTGGTATTAAAGGAAAGATTATTTTTATACAAAAGGTACTTTTTGAAGAAAAATTAGTTTCCAGTAAAAATCCAATTTTTAAAGAAAAGGTACTTACCTAGAATTGGTACTTTTTAAGAAAAAAATTTTTTTAAACGATAAAGTACTCTTTTAAGAATAAATACTTTTAAAAGAAACTTACGTTTTAAGAGCTACTTCTTGAAGAATGGGTACTTTTTTCAAGAAGGTAACTTTAAGGAAAATCAAGGAAATGCACTTACATGAAATGTACTTTTAAAGAAAAGGTACTTTTTAAAAAAATTTGCTTTTTAACGAAATGAAAATTTTGATAATAATGATAATTTTTGAAGAAAATGTATTTTTTAAGAGAATACACTTTAAAAAATTTAAATTTTTTGAAAGGGTACATTTTAAAGGAAAGGTACATTTTTTAGAGAAGACAATTTTTTAAGAAAAAGTACATTTTAAAGAAAATGTATTTTTTACGGAAAGTTTTCATTTAAAGAAATGCTACCTTTATATGAAAAGGTGTTTCAAAAAAAAAAAAAAAAAAAAAAAATATGAATATTTTTGAAGAAAGGAGCTTTTTTTTTAAGAAATTTTACTTTTTTAAAATAAAATACTTTTGGAACAAAAGATAGTTTTTGAAAAGAGAGATACTTTATAAGCAAAGGATCTTTTTAAGAAAATGTACTTTTTAAAGAAAATGCATTTTTTAAGATAACGAAAATGTTCATGTTGTAAAAAGGTATCTTTTAATGAAAATGTTCCTTTTGTAAAAAAGACACCGTTGACTGTAGAGTTTGCGATGGTCTGACGAGATTATTAACATATGTAGGTTAAATTTGGTTGAATTAAATAAATTATTTATTATAACCATATGTTTTAATTCCTTAAATTAAATATTGCATATACAATGAAATTAAATATATTATATATTATAAAGTATATACACACTTTTTGGTTTAAAACCACCAACTTAGCTATTGAGGTTAGCTGTAATTAACTTTAAACTTTTGAATACATAAAATGGCGGAATATATTATCTACAATAGTGTAGTATCTATAACGTCGATAACTAAGTAGAGTTGTATTTTACAGATACAAAGCTGCATATTTATGCAGATAAATACGGTGGCGGTAACAGAACCTTTTAAAGGAAATATACTTTTGTAAGGAAAGGTGATTTTTTAACTAAGAGGTGATTTTCCAGAAAAAGTACTTTTTTATGAAAAAAAAAAAATTGGTTTAAGAAAATGCAAAAAATTTTTATTCAAAATAAACTTTTTAAGATAAAGTAAATTTTAGAAGAAAATGTAGGTTTTTCAAAATTATATTTTTCTAAACAAAAAGTTTTTATAAGAAAATGCACTTTTAAAGAAAATAATGTCTGCTCCCTTTCCTTAGCAAAATGTACTTTTTTTAAAAAAAGTTTTATTTAAAAAATCATGTGAGTCCGATCACATGGGAGGTGCGTAAACATCTAGGAATTAAAGATTTTTATGGCACTTTTTTAAAATCAAACAGAAAGCGTCATCTATGTATCACTTATATCAATTTACTGCAGGAGCTCTGCTAATATAAAAATATTTATTATTATTTATTATTTCATTCGGTTAATTTTTAATTTTTAATTTTTTGTTTTTAATTTTTCATTTTTCATATTTCATTTTTTATTTTTCATTTTTCATTTTTCATTTCTTATTATTCATTTTTTATTTTTCATTTTTTATTTTTAATTTTTTATTTTGGTTCCGTATTTCATTTTTAATTTTTTATTTTTCATTTTTTATTTTTCATTTTTTATTTTTCATTTTTTATTTTTAATTTTTCATTTTTGTTTTTTTATTTTTCATTTTCTATTTTTCATTTTTCCTTTTTCATTTCTCATTTCTCATTTTTAATTTTTCATTTTTCATTTTAATTTTTTATTTTTAATTTTTCATTTTCCATATTTAATTTTTAATTTTTCATTTTTAATTTTTTATTTTTCGTTTTTCATTTTTTATTTTTGATTTTTTATTTTTTATTTTCCATTTTTAGTTTTTCATTTTTTATTTTTAATTTTTTATTTTTCACTTTTAATTTTTTATTTTTCATATTTTATTTTTTATTTTTTATTTTTCATATTTTATTTTTAATTTTTAATACCACTATGTGGTTTGGGTTAATGACTTTGTGCTGCTGTTTGTAACAACCAAAAATATTTGACCTAGACCCATCTTTTATTATACCGATCGAATCAGAATCACTTATTGAATCGATTTAACTATGTCCGTCCGTCCGTCTGTGTGTCCATGTATACCTTGTAATCAATCTGAAGGCCGCAAATATGAATATGTTTTGATGAAATTTGGTATATAAGCTTTCGTCGGCCATACGATGAACGTTGTTGAAATTGGTCCATGTTCAGACCTAGCCCCCATACAAATGACCCCTATAAAATCGACATAAATTGCCATAAGGTCCAAATTGTCGTATAGATCTTAGTCAAATTGGGTTTACATGTGTTTATTACATCCATTATTGAATAGTCCAAAAACGGTCGCTATGAGACAACTCTTGGTCATAGCGCTGCTTCCCGATCTTCACTTAAATCTATCAAAAAACAAAAATATTGCACTAATTCATCTCAAATTTTGTTTGTATATATTTTCGCAAAATACAAGAGACTTTACCAACCATGGTCAGGATCGGTCCATTTCTGGACCTAGTCCCCATATAGACATAGCATCCGATATGAACTTTTTCATATCTGCAGCCAAAAAAATTAATAAAAATGCCACTCAAATTTGGTTTATGCTTATTTTCTATATCCAATTAGTTGGGCCTAAGAGATAGGGTCTCTAAACGCATGGTATAGGGTATCGTATAGTCGGACTAGACCGACTTGTTCTTATTTTATTTACCATTTTTTATTTTCCATTTTTAATTTTTTTTTTAATTTTTTATTTTTTATTTTTCATTTTTAATTTTTTATTTCTCATTTTCTATTTTTCATTTTCTATTTTTCATTTTTTATTTTTCATTTTCTGTTTTTCATTTTGAATTTGGAATTTTGAATTTTGAATTTTGGATTTTTTATTTTTAGTTTTTCACCTTTATTTTTAATTCTTTGTTTTTAATTTTTAATTTTTTATTTTTAATTTTTCACTTTTATTTTTAATACTTTGTTTTTCATTTTTAATTTTGAATTTTTCTTTTTTTTTCATTTTTCGTTTTTTTAATTTTCAATCAGGTTATTACATATCATAATTTTTTCACCAATACAATCATAAGTCACACCGATTTTGTCTTACGTCTGATATGTTAAGCTGTTTTTGTGATTGTATTGTGAAGTAGAAATTTACCCCCCCTGCGCGTGCAGATGTTTACACATTAAAAATGTTACTTAAAAAAAGATATACAATTTTTTTATGAAATGTTACTTTAAAAAAATATTCCTTTTAAAAAATAAACCATTTTTCGGAAATATGTTTTTTGAAGAATGATGCTTTTCAAGTAAAAAATGGTAATTTCAAAAAAGATATTAACTTTTTAGCAAATGGCAACTTTAAAGAATATTTTTTTTAATTAACCATTTTTAGAAAATTGTACTTTTTAAGAAAGGTACTTTTTAAAGAAGGTACTTGTTAAGAAAAGTCTTTTCTTTGCAAATGTATCACTTTTAGGAAAAGATAATTTTTTAACGAAAAGTCTTTGTTTGTAATTTTTTAAGAAAAGGTAATACTTAAAGAAGAGGCACTTTTAAATCAAGCTACCTTTATAGAAAAAGTTTTTTCTAAGAAAGATTTTTTTTATTTAAGAGAATGTTCTTTTTTTGTGAAATAGTAGTTTTTTAAGAAAATTTACTTTTTCGGAAAAGTTACTTTTTGAAGAAAATTTAATAATAACATTTCTTTTAATACAACCTTTTTCGGTTGCATGTTGCATTATTTTAATACACCTGCTTACAAAGCAATTAGACATTCATAATTTTACCAAGTTTTTAATTACTTGTTTCTGGTTTTATTATTGTTTTGCAAATAAATATTTGCAACAAAAATTGCACCACAAAAAACTGAAATTATATTGTTATTGTTGAATAATATATACACAGTAGATATTGCATTGTGGCCACAAATATATATAAAAAAAGCTGTTTTATGTGTCTGTGTGTTTGCATAGGTGTCAATATTTGTGTGACTATTAGCATTATTAATTAAAAAATAATAAAACAAATTATAAAAATAAATAAATAATGAACTAACACAAATGGATGTTTTTATACCACATGCTTGATTTACTTCAGTATGAAAATAGTGCATGTTGAATGAATTATACTCATGGGGTTTTAAATCAAAAATGTTGACAAATCATTTGTAGTTTAATTGTTAACCTACATTGTTTTTTGTTGTTTCCAAATATATTGAAAATTTTTATATATTTTATCCCTGTTGTTTATACCAATCTTCACCCAGTAAAAAAGGCATTCGAAGAATTGAAATGTATGCAATTCTTGATATGCATATGTGATGAAAAGTTCGATTATCATGATGGATTTATTCCTGAGGTGTGATTATCTAATAAGCTGTCGTTTTTATAACCTATACCATTATGTGGTCAGGGTATAATGACTTTGTGCTGCCAAATATATTTGACCTATACCCACCTTTTATTATACCGATCGACTCAGAATCACTTTCTGAGTCGAATAAGCGATGTCCATCCGTCTGTCCATCTGTGTCCATGAAAACCGTGTAATCAAAATACAGCGCGCAAATATGAACATGTTTTGATGAAATTTGGTATGTAAACTTCCATCAGCCGTAGCATGAATGCTATTGAAAATGACGGAAATCGGTGCATGTTCAGACAGAGTCCCCATACAAATGACAGCTATAAAATGACTTAAATTGCCATATGATCCAAATTATCATATAGATCTCGGTCAAATTGGGTTTGTGTGTGTTTATTACACCTATTTATCAGTATTCCAAAAAAAAAAAAAAAAAAACGTATAGGACAATTCTTAGTCGTAGCCCCCATATAAAGCTGCTTCCGCGATCATCTCTTAAATCGATCAAACAACAAAAATAATGCAGATTTTTCCTTAATTTATCCCCATGAACTTTTTCATATTCAAAGAAAAAAATTAATAACAATGCCACTCAAATTTGGTTTAGGCCTACTTTCTATATGTACTTAGTTGGACCTAAGAGATGGGGTCTAGGTCTAAGTCTAGACCGACTATAATTTTTTTTACTTGTTTGATATGTGGGAGTACTTTTTTCACACTGCCGATTGGAGCGAATAATAAATTGGATCGATTTTTAGAACAATTTTAAAAATATCTTGTAATTCTTTGCACGTTTCTTGTTTTCCATTGTTAATATATCTCTAATATTAATAGGCTAGGCGATTTCTTGTTACCGATGTTTTGTTCTACCGTTTTACCCCGATTTTGACCGACCGCATATTAAATGAAAGGTATTTCTTCTTAGCTCTTCACGGGATTTACAGATTTTTAATATGTTTTTCTCAATTTTGAGTAAATTGTATTTAAAGTTGCTACTAACACATACATAAAATTATACATATGCTATGTGTGTGTTTATTAATTATGTTTATGTGTTTGTTAATGAGTTTGTTTTCTTCACTCACAATAATAATAAACCAAAATAGTGTTGGCTTGTGAATTGGCTAAGTTGAAAAATAAAGTTGCCTAGAATTTGTACTCGAATTTCGAGCTCTAGAATCTGCTAGTATATATTAATACATGAAGTTAAACCTTTCGACCAATTTTTAAACAAAATGTGCGCACGTAGGAGCGCAAAATTTGGCATAGCCATAATTTATATGGAGGAGAAGTGCAGAATGATAAAATTTGTGTATAACATGTGATAGAAATATATTAAATAAAATAAAATAAAATATTTAAAATAAATATTTTTTAAAGAGCCTAGAAGTATGCTAATCAATTTCAACCAATTCACAATTCATAGCCTGTGCATTTATTATTGATGGTTTCCAAAAAGAGTACATTTTAATCGCCCTTTGTTTAATTGTGAAGGGCCTAAAATTAATAAGCATACCCTTGGGCTGTTATAAAATTATTTATTAACAATCCCATTTATATTTTTTCTGTGTTTTCATCAAAAATTTAAAAAGAAATTTTATGGAATTTTATTGAAAAATTTACAATTTAATGAATTTTATTTAAATATTCATAAATTTTTTATCTATATATAGATTAACAAAACATTGAAAGAAAAAACAAAATATCCTAGAATTTGCACTCGAATTTCGAGTACTGGGCTATGTTAGTAAACTTTTATTAACTCAATATTAGTTTTGTTAATTTTAATACATATTTTTCTTTTCCCAATATGAATTTTTATTAAAAACAAAATATATGATTTTATTTTTACCCCATACCGCAACATCAACAAGTAAGAAAATTATAGTCGGTCTAGACCGACTATACGATACCCTATACCATGCGTTTAGAAACCCTATCTCTAAGGCCCAACTAACTGGACATTGAAAATAAGCAAAAAACCAAATTTGAGTGGGATTTTTATTAATTTGTTTGGCTGCAGATATGAAAAAGTTCATATCGGATGCTATATCTATAAAGGGACTAGGTCCAAAAATGGACCGATCCTGATCATGTTTGGTAAAGTCTCTTGTATTTTGCAAAAATATATACAAACAAAATTTGAGAAGAATCAGTGCAATATTTTTGTTTTTTAATAGATTTAAGTGAAGATCGAGAAGCAGCTCTATATGGGGTCAAAGGGATAATTTTTGGACTACTCATTAGTGGATGTAATAAACGCATACAAACCCAATTTGAGTAACATATATATGACAATTTGGATCTTATGGCAATTTATGTCGATTTCATATGGGTAATTTGTATGGGGGCTAGGTCTGAACATGGACCGATTCTCACCAATTTCAACAGCGTTCATCCCATGGCCGATAAAAGCTTATATACCAAATTTCATCAAAATATATTCATATTTGCGACCTGCAGTTTGATTACAAGCTTTACATGGACACACAGACGGACGGACGGACGGACGGACATTGTTAAATCAACTCAGAAAGTGATTCTGATTCGATCGGTATAATTAAAGATGGGCCTAGGGCAAATATTTTTGGTTGTTACAAACAGCAGGACAAAGTCATTATACCCAAACCACATAGTGGTATAGGGTATAATTATGGTTCTTAACTTTTATTGCATTGTATTTTTATAAAAAACGGAACTTAATCATAAGAGAATAATAACGGTAATTTTCTTTGCATTGTTTTCTACTGCAATATAAAAGCTAAATATTTTTAAAGTGTGTGGCTAATGTTGCTTGTCATGAGTTCTTCAAGTGTGAGAACAAAAGTAAACTTTGAAGTGATTTATGTGCAATTTTCATAAAATAAAAAAAACAAAAATATAACAATCTAACCCATAAAAACAAAGTTTTTATTAAAGCTCTTTCTTTAAATCACTCCGTGCCTGGACATGACTATGCGTGACTATCTTTTAGTTAATATTTGGTGGCAAAAAGTCTGTGGACCAAATTTCAGATTAATTGTTGAATTGTGAATTGCTTAAATTGATAAGCATACCTTTAGACTCATTGAAATAACCATAAATTTTATGAATGTGGGCATTTACACAGAAAGGAAAATTTTAAAATTCCTCAACAGTTTTTTCTGACTTGTATTATTAAAAACAAATATTCAAAATTAATGAAACTAAAAAGCTGAAAGCTTTTCTTAGTTGCAATTGCGAGATATCGGGCTACAGAATTCAAGTTCACGTTTGGGCCAGTTTTGTTTATTTGTAAGGCTATCTTCTCTTTATAGTTTTCATTTCTAAAAGTAATTGTACAATTGCGCCCTTATCGCAAATCCTTAGCTGCAACAACAACTAATCATAAAATGGATGCAAAAAAGCAACCCAATATCAAATAACGGTAAAATATTGATATGCTCTTAATGCTATTCTGAGATAACGTCACGTCAGAAAAAAAAATCATTTATTTTAATTATCTGAACGCTGATGATCGTAAGTGCGTGCAATTTTGCCTTTTAATGAAGGTTGGTAAACTAAACTAATTATAATAAAAAACACCAGTTGTTAAACAAAAGTTAATTTTATATTAAATTTCAAATGTGTGTAACGTCACGCCACATTGTAACTAAAAAATTTTGTGTATTTAAAATTTTCATTCAATTATTTTTTGTGTCCCTTTAATATTTCACACTAATGAGCAAAACCATTAAATGGAAACATTGCCTGAAAGTGAAAAATCGGATTGCATTGACACACACCAAAGTTTCTCCATCTGAACTCTTGTGCGAATTAGATGCACAGTTGCCCATTTTAAAACGCCACTTTTTTCTTAAACGTTCCAAGCAAAATTATTTTGAAAAAAAAAAAAAAAAACATTACGGCTGAATATCTAGTCTGCAAATTGAGTTCGCAGAGAATTACAGGCTAATCTATCAAAATAAGGTACATAGCCCACACTTCAGCTACCGTCAAGTTAGCATTTTTACTTGCGTTGCTGAGTAGCGGAGTAAAATCCTGTAGTATAATCGGTGACAAACTCAGCCACAATAAGTTCGATGGTCAATTTCAAAATATTTATATTTTACCAGCATTTGGTTTTGAATTTGGTTGCAATGTTTTTGATTGGAATTATTTTATAACTTCTCACGGCAAAGTTGTCATCGATGGGGTAAGAGCAATCATAAAACGAAAAGTTTGGCAGATGACAAAAACAGAAATATAATTTTATCAATTTGCTCGAAAGAACATCGTTGGAATTAATTTAATGTACATTTCCTCAGAGCAAGTAGACAAGTTCTCTATTTTGTTAATTGAAAAGTGGAAAGAGTTTCCAAAAATACCTGAATACTATATCCATATGGGGCCTAGGTTGAAAAATGGACCAATCCCGACCACATTTGGTAAGGTCACTTATTTTTTTTTGCAAGAAATATATAAAAACCAGATTTGGGAAAATTCTGTGCAATATTTTTTCTGATAGATTTAAGTGAATATTGGGAATTAACTTCATATGGGGGCTATGACTAAGAATTGTCCTATAGGGTTTATTTTTGAACTACTGCTAAATGGATGTAATAAACACATACAAACCCAATTTGACCGAAATCGATATGATATTTTGTCTATTATGACAATTAAACTTGGGGTCATTTGTATGGGGACTAGGTCTGTACATGCACCAATTTTCAACAATTTCAATCGCAGTCGTTCTTTGGTCGACAGAAGCTTATATATCAAATTTCATCTAACTATATTCATATTTGCGACCTGTAGTTTGATTACAAGGTTTACGTGGACACACGGACGGACGGACATATGGAGGGACGGACATCTCTAAATCGACTTAGAAAGTGATCCTGAATCGATCAGCGCAATAAAAGTTGGATCTAGGTCAAATATTTTTGGTAGCTACAAATATCAGCAAAAAGTCATTATACTCTGATATAGTGGTATGGGGAAAATTATCACAAACAACCAAGGTTCAGAAAATACACACATGAAACACACAATGTTCTGTTCAAAAGCAGCCAACACATATCTTTATTTTCATATCAATTATGTGCGTTTCTAAATTTTCTACGGTGCCCAACACAACCATGACTGTGTTCGTTTTAATATTTCGTTATTTACACGAACATTTTTGTATCACGTACTTTTTGTTTCAATCACACATAAAGCACACATTTTTGAGTGTTGCTTTATTTGAAGTTCATGTTCTGGTACGAGTACTGAAAAAAAAAACAAAACATGTACAATAAACAGGTTCGAGTTCAGTTATATTTTAAGTCGTGTTGTGGCTCGTGTAGTAAGAAAAAACAGAACATGTACAATAAACAGGTTCGAGTTCAGTTATATTTTAAACACGACTTAAAATATAACTGAACTCGAACCTGTTTATTGAACATGTTTTGTTTTTTTTTCAGTACACGTACCAGAACATGAACTTCAAATAAAGCAACACTCAAAAATGTGTGCTTTATGTGTGATTGAAACAAAAAGTACGTGATACAAAAATGTTCGTGTAAATAACGAAATATTAAAACGAACACAGTCATGGTTGTGTTGGGCACCGAAGAAAATTTAAAAACAAACATAATTGATATGAAAATAAAAATATGTGTGTGTTGGTGTGTGTGTTGTTTACATATATGTACGAGTTTTTTCTTCAGTGTGTGTTTTTTTCTCTGCAAACAACACAATGAATTTTTAGTATTTTTATAGGTGTCTTCATATTTTAGGCCATATATTGGTAAAGTGATGCCTAATTCAGGCTATTTTAAGGTTCTACCTGCTCGAAATAATGTTAAACAATATTATCCTAAGTTTGACAAGGTAAATAGTGTATTTTGTGAATGAGCATGATTTTAGCAGACAGACGGACGGACAGACGGACATTCCTATGTTGTCTCGAGTTGTTATAAGGATCGGGAATGTACATATATAATTTATGTGCTCGCTTATAAATTTTTCGATTAGTTACAAGTGGAGATAGATCAACTAAATTTCATGAAGTAAAAAACCTTTTTGATGACAGTCTTTATGATGCAATAGGCGTTTCTGAAACTGGTTGACTAATTATGTCGTTAGTAGTGTCATTCAATTAAAAGGTTTTCAAGTCTTTAGAAATGATAAATGTAGGTCGAGAGGTGGTGGGGTTTGTCTTTATGTGTCCACAAAATTTAAGGCTCGTGTTTGTATGTGAGTTTTTTTAAGGAAGGCAAAATTGAAACGCTATTTGTTGAAATCTGTTTGAATAATATTGATAAAATGTTAATTGGAATAATATATTTACCAAATGGGCACTTTAAAGACTGCAAACTCAATTTTAATGGGTGATTATACCCTATACCACTATGTGGTTTGGGTATAATGACTTTGTGCTGCTGTTTGTAACAACCAAAAATATTTGACCTAGACCCATCTTTAATTATACCGATCGAATTAGAATCACTTTCTGAGTTGATTTAACAATGTCCGTCCGTCCGTCCGTCCGTCCGTCCGTCCGTCCGTCCGTCTGTGTGTCCATGTAAAGTTTGTAATCAAACTGCAGGTCGCAAATATGAATATATTTTGATGAAATTTGGTATATAAGCTTTTATCGGCCATGCGATGAACGCTATTGAAATTGGTGAGAATCGGTCCATGTTCAGACCTAGCCCCCATACAAATTACCCATATGAAATCGACATAAATTGCCATAAGATCCAAATTGTCATATAGATCTTACTCAAATTGGGTTTGTATGCGTTCATTACATCCACTAATGAGTTGTCCAAAAATTATCCCTTTGACCCCATATAGAGCTGCTTCCCGATCTTCACTTAAATCTATTAAAAAACAAAAATATTGCACTGATTCTTCTCAAATTTTGTTTGTACATATTTTTGCAAAATACAAGAGACTTTACCAAACATGATCAGGATCGGTCCATTTTTGGACCTAGTCCCTTTATAGATATAGCATCCGATCTGAACTTTTTCATATCTGCAGCCAAAAAAATTATTAAAAATCCCACTCAAATTTGGTTTTTGCTTAT
Source organism: Cordilura impudica (assembly GCA_963682025.1). NCBI lineage: Eukaryota > Metazoa > Arthropoda > Insecta > Diptera > Scathophagidae > Cordilura > Cordilura impudica. The sequence continues at coordinate 80,944 of CAVMKG010000809.1, forward strand.
ATTCTATGTCCAGTTAGTTGGCCCTAAGAGATAGGGTTTCTAAACGCATGGTATAGGGTATCGTATAGTCGGTCTAGACCGACTATAATTTTCTTACTTGTTTTGATACTGATTTATTTACAGACTCCTCGTTAGTTCCGGATTTTTGCTCCCGCTCAAGTTTATCTATTGTACACAATAGCATACCAACTCACTTTGACCAAGTTTACCATAGGTCATCCATACTTGATTATTTCTTTGTATCAGATACATGTGTTTTACAAAAGTGTCAACACAAATTCCCTGCATTAAATTCTGGACATACACTTGTTTCACTGTCGTATTGCGTCAAAGTTGAACGACAAACGAATGAATACTGGTATAGAGACTATAAGACAATAATAGATGCATTGCAGAATTTTATAATAAAGGGTCCGCCATCTAACGTTTTTTTTTAACTAGTGCTTATTTCGTGAATGGTAATACTTAACTCATGTCTGATTTGACAGATAATTAGTTTTATCCTTCCGCTGAACGAATATGGTTGTGTATACGCTTGAACAACGCTGGGAAATATTGCGACATTACTTTGAAAATCATGGTAATGTTGCAGAATGTGTGCGAAAATTGCGTACGGATTTTGGAAGAAGAGAAGCACCGTCAGCTCCGTATGTTCATTATCTTGTGAAAAAAGTGAAAGAAACTGGCATCCTCATCGATAAACCGAAGCGTGAAAAGCCAAAAACAGTGCGTACACCCGAGAATATTGCTGCTGTGGTAGAAAGTGTGCGTGAAGCGCCATCAACATCAATTCACCGTCGTTCTCAAGAATTGAACATTTCGGAGGCATCATTGAGACGAATTTTGCATAAGGACCTTGGTATGACGCCATACAAAGTCCAATTGGTTCAGTAGTTGAAGCCAACTGACCATCCAATGCGTTTTCGCTTCGCTAAGTGGGCCTGCGATCGACTTACAAAAGATGCCGATTTTGCCAAAAAAAATCATCTTTTCAGATGAAGCTCATTTTGATCTTGGCGGGTATGTAAACAAGCAAAATTGTCGCATTTGGGGCACAGAAAACCCGCACGCATACATTGAAAAGCCGATGCACCCAAAACGAGTCACTGTTTGGTGCGGATTTTGGTCCAGAGGCATAATTGTGCCATTTTTCTTCGAAAATGAGCAAGGAGTGGCCGTTACAGTCAATGGCGATCGTTATCGGGCCATGTTGAACGAATTTTTGTTCACAAAAATTGAAGAAGAGGATATTGGCAATGTTTGGTTTCAACAGGATGGCGCTACGTGCCACACAGCCGAAGCTACACTCGATGTTTTGCACCCTGTTTTTGAAGATCGCATTATCAGCCGCAGAGCTGATGTCGTTTGGCCACCTCGGAGTTGCGATTTGACACCGTTGGACTATTATTTGTGGGGTGCCCTCAAAGATAAGTGTTACGCCAACAAGCCAGAGACAATTGACGCTTTAAAGGACAATATTCGTGAAGCCATTGCTGAAATACAGCTGCACACAATCGATAATGTGCTTAAAAATTAGACCGATCGTGTAGGCTACTGCATGGCCAGCCGAGGCAGCCATTTGAATGAAATATTTTTCCACTATTAACCGGAAGGATTGTACTTTCAAATAAAAAAAGAGATTTGAGATAATGTTAGTTTTTTTATGTATTGTCGATCTTGTGTTGTAATAATAATTAGTTATTTATAGGTCGGTTCGAGATCATGTATACATTTTCTAATACTAGAAAAGATAATACTTTTACGCAATATAAGAGAAATTTGGAAAAAATTGAAGACAGCGCTAGATGGAGTAGCTACTTTCGAACAAAGCGACTTGTTCATCTTCAGCATCCTTCTGCCTATTGCTTCAACTCATGCTTAATCAACTATTTAACTCAACATTAGAAAGAAAAGAACATGAGAAATGTTTTTTCTTTCTTTTCATACGAGAGTTAGAACGAACAAGCAGAGTTTTTTCCAATTTATAGCTTTCTCTACATTAACATCGCTTTGATCAATTACAAATCTCGTAATGTGAAAAAAGCTCTTTTGTTTTGCCAACCGTCCCATAGATGGGAACTGTAATGGCATGTGAAATCTTAACAGATTTATCACAATTGCATTGGACCGTATGTTTTGTATGTTAGTTTTTTTATGTATTGTCGATCTTGTGTTGTAATAATAATTAGTCTTAATTTTTTCCAAATTTCTCTTACATTGCATAAAGTATTATCTTTTCTAGTATTAGAAAATGTATACATGATCTCGAACCGAAATAACTAATTAATATCTTCTAATTCTTTAAATTTTATGAACTATTCTTGTTGTCCATTGTTAATATATCTCTTATATTAATACGCTATTCGATTTCTTGTTACCGATGTTTTGTTCTACCGTTTTATCCCGATTTTGACCAAACGTACATTAAATGAAAGGTATTTCTTTTTAGCTGCTCACCAGATCTACAGATTTTTAACTTTTTTCATCTATTTTGAGTAGATTGTATTTAAAGTTGCTAGTCACACATACATAAAATTAGACATATGCTATGTGTGTGTTTATTGGATATGTTAATGTGTTTGTTAATGAGTTTGTTTTCTTCACTCACAATAATAATAAACCAAAATAGTGTTGGCTTGTGAATTGGCTAAGTTGAAAAATAAAGTTGCCTAGAATTTGTACTCAATTTCGAGCTCTAGAATCTGCTAGTATATATTAATACATGAAGGTAAACCTTTCGACCAATTTTTAAACAAAATGTGCGCACGTAGGTGCGAAAAATTTGGCATAGCCATAGTTTATATGGAGGAGAAGTGCAGAATGATAAAATTTGTGTATAACATGTGATAGAAATATATTAAATAAAATAAAATAAAATATTTAAAATAAATATTTTTTAAAGAGCCTAGAAGTATGCTAATCAATTTCAACCAGTTCACAATTCATCGCCTGTGCATTTATTATTGATGGATTCAAAAAAGAGTACATCTTATTCGACCTTTGCTTAATTGTGAATGGCCTAAAATTAATAAGCATACCCCTGGGCTCTTATAAAATTATTTATTAACAATCCCATTTATATACCATCTGTGTGTTCATCAAATATATAAAAAGAAAATTTAATGAATTTTATTTAAAAATTTACAATTTAATGAATTTTATTGAAATATTCAAATATTTTTTTATATTGTATATAGATTTAAAAAAATGAAGGAAAGAACAAAATTTCCTAGAATTTGCACTCGAATTTCGAGTGCTGCGGCGTTATGCTAGTAAACTTTTATTGACTCAATATTAGTTTTGTTTTGTTTCTTTTAATACCAATTTTTCTTTTCCCAATATGAAATTTTATTAAAAAATAAAAAATAAATAAAAAATAAAAAATAATAAAATATAAAAATAAAAAATATTTTTTATTTTTAAAAAATATGTTTTTATTTCTAAAAATAATATTTTTTTATTTCTAAAAAATATTTTTTTATTTTTACCCCATACCGCAACACCAAGTATGGTTTTTAACTTTTAATGCATTATATCTGTAATATTAATAGGCAAGGCGATTTATTGTGACCGATGTATGTTTCACAGTTTTATCCCGATTTTGGCAAAAAGTTTATCATTTGAAAGGTATTTATTTTTAGCTGTTTACCAGATTATCAGACTTTCATTGTCTGGAACACTTTTTTGGAGTAATGATCGTTTAAAGTTTTTGCTAACACATACATAAAATTATACAATGCTATGTGTGTGTTTATTAAATTGTTTGTGTTAATGTGTTGAGTTTGTTTTCTTCATTTAAAATGAGTTGAATTGTGAAGCATAACTTTAGGGTCTTTGTGAAATGAAAAAATAAAATTTCCTAGAACTTGCACTCGAATTTCGAGAGCTGGAATCTGCTACTTTTTATAAAAACGTAACTTAGTTAAAAGAGAATAATAATGGTAATTTTCTTTGCTTTGTTTTCTACTGAAATAGAAAAGCTAAAGTGTGTTTTGGCTAATGTTGCTTGTTAGTTTTTAATGAGTGCTTCAAGTGTGAATAAGTTTATAGTCCAAGTTAAAATTTTTTGGTCCAGATTGGGTATTATACTAAATTCAAAAACCGTTTTAATTTAATTCTTGTTGTCAGAATTTTATGAGCATCATTTTTGTGGAAGATCTTAACCTTCTAGCTCATCTGTTTATGGGTCAATTTTACCCTTCTTTTGAGAAAATCAAAAAAAAAAAAATACTTCAAAAAGGACATTTAAGGATTAAAATATTCTACGAAATTTTTTGCCGGAAAATTTCAGTTTGGGTCAAAGACACTAAAGTTGTAAATAAAGCTCTTTATCATTAATTAGCAAAATTATACGGGTAACTGCAAAATATTTGGAATTAATTATAATCAACTAACATAACTGTAGCGTCTTGTCAGCTCTGACGTACACACCGCGTGTGATTTTTACTAAAATTAAAATAAAATGAATAGAAAAAAATCAATCATAATTGAGCTGAGACTAAGCATGGCGGAGTCTACGTGCAAATTAAGAGATTGGTTTTGTTTTGTTTGTGGACATTTAACGCATCATTAAAGCAGAAGAAAGATATTCCCTACAATTGAAGATTCATATTTTTTTTCTTTGGAATACCATTTTCATCTGAAGCTTGGATACCAAAACCTGTATGTACTACTTGCGGAAATGCTCTATTGACATGAATTGAACATGAAGATCACAAATCAGATACGTGCTATTTCTGCGTAAATTATTAATTTGGTAGATACCAAAGGCACTACGTGATAATGACATACGAACCAACAAATAATGAAATATATTAGACGTGCGCTGTGAAGGAGTTCTGGCGCCTCTAACACCTATATATGCATTTCCGGCCAATTCGATATCATTTTATTCTAGAAAATACTTGAGCATAATAATACCTGACCACTTAGTGGTATGGGGTATAATTATTACAAAAAACACAATGAATTTTTAGTAGTTTTAGATGTGTTTTCCTATTTTAGGCCATATCTTGGCATAGCGATGCCCGATTTATGCCACTTTAAACTCCTGACTGCTCAAAATAATGGCAAACAATATTATCCTAAGTTTGCCCAGGTAAATAGTGTATTTTGTGAATGAGCATGATTTCAGCAGACAGACGGACGGACATACGGACATTGCTATGTCGTCTCGAGTTGTTATAGGGATCAGGAATATACATATATAATTTATGAGGTTGCTTATAAATTTTTCGATTAGTTACAAATGGAACGATAAGCTAAGTGGTGTGGAGGGTATAAAAAACTTTATCCTATAAATTTTTGATTCTGTCACATAAACTATTTTCGTAGTTTGCCGTGAAAATAATTTTTAATTCAAAAAATATTTTTTCCCCCAAATTCTACTTACAACTTATTTCTTCATTTAACAAATTTTTCTTTCCTAAATAAAAATTCAGCAATTTGTATTAAAGTTCTCTGGAACTTTTGTTTAAGATCCAACATCATTTTAGTGGCTGATATTTCCTACCGGGCGTATTTATAATTCCTCTGTGTCAAGTTACAAAAAAAAAAAAAAAACGTTGCTTTATATATTCACAAATCGAAATTGTGTCCTCATTTGTTTATTTATAATTTAAAAAAACCTTGACTTTATAGTGGTTTGCGTGTCTGAAAACATATGATTGTGCGTGTGTGTATGAGCTTCTGTGAGTGTGTGTTTAAACAACACCAACATAACCGCCATCGTTAATATAAAAACATTTACATTGTCAAAAACATATCTGACAAAAAAAAAAAAAAAAAGAAAAAGGAAAACATTTACGAGATATTTGTGTGTACGTGTCAGAAATGCAAAGGAATTTAATCTTTAATTTGCTTCTGGAATTTTTTGAAGTGAAAAATTGATGACTTAATGAATTCATTTTTCTATAAGTAGGTGAATTTGTTTGTTCTACAAATGAACACTTTTGGAAACGAGCAGAGACGAAATAGGTAAACTTAGGATACAAGAAAGTCTCTGAGGCTGAATTCGTCGTCCAACCAACTCAATCACATCAATTGACGTTCAACTCTTATGATCAAAGCACAAATAATCTATAATATTAATAGGCAAGGCTATTTCTTGTGACCGATGTAAGTTTCATATTTTAACCCTGATTTTGACAAAAAATTTATCATTTGAAAGGTATTTCTTTTAAGCTTTCACCCAGATTTACAGATTTTCATCGTCTGGAATATTTTTTTGGAGCTATGATCGTTTAAAGTTGCTACTAACACATACATAAAATTATACAATGTTATGTGTATGTTTATTAAATTTATTAATGTGTTTGTGTTAATGTGTTGAGTTTGTTTTCTTGAGTTGAATTGTGAAGCATTCCTTTAGGGTCTTTATTAAATGAAAAAATAAAATTTAGAATTTGCACTCGAATTTCGAGTGCTGTAATCTCCTAGTTTTTATTATTGGTTGATTAGAAACATAAGAAGTTATTATGATCAAAGCTAAATAAAAAATAAGGCCGAGGACAATAAATGCCTTTTAGAACTATCTATGCTAATATCATAAGTGCTATAGAAGTGCTATAGGAACAATTTTTTTTAGATATTTTTAGTGGGCGTGGCATTCCCATACAAAGTAAATATTTACAATAATACCATATATATTGACTAATACGATGAGGAGAGCTTTGACAATTTGTTTGAGGTCACCTTTTATTAATGTTAGTAGATATGACTGAAATGGGCAGGGTCGGATAAGTGGGCGTGCAGGATTTCATACAAAGTGAGTACTCAATATCATATATCTCGATATTTCTTTTTCTTAGGTCATCTATTATTAACATGATTAGTCAGATAAAAATGAGCGGGATGTGACGAAGGGGCGTGGCACCCCCCCCCCCATACAAAGTAAATATTAAATATCATATATCTGGAGTACTGTAATAGTGAGAGTCTTGGGATGCGTGAGCTTTTAATTACACGTGGGGGAGGGGGTAGCGGATTACATCTAGTCTATATATTAATACGTGAAGGTAAATTTTTAGTTCCCTTTTTAAGCTATATGCGATCATGGAGGATTCTGAAAATTGCCATAGTTATAGTTCATATGGAGGAGAAGCTGAGAATGATAAAATTTATGTTTAATCGGTTTTAAAAATATATTAAATTAAATAAAATAAAATATTTATAATAATTCGTTGCACCCTTTTTATGCGAATGATTTAAATTATATATCAGACGCTCTGTATTGAATTGTGAATTGCTAAAATTGATTAACATACCTTTAGGCTCATTTAAATATTCATAAATTTTTTATATATCTATAATATTAATAGGTATCCCATTCTGTGGATGAGCGCTGTTGAAATTCGTGAAAATCTGTTCATGTTCAGATCTGGTCTCCATACAAATAACCCCTATGAGATCGACTTAAATTCCCATAATATCCAAATTATCATATATGCTTATTACATCCATTTATCAGCAGTCCAAAAAAGCTATGGGACAAAACAAATATATTGCACAGATTTTACTCAAATTTGGTTTGCGCATATTTTTGCAAAAAAAAAAAAAAAAAATAATAATAATAATTAACATTAGCAAATATGGTCAGGATCGATCTATTTTTCGACCTAGTCCCCATATAAATACAGTATCCGATATAAACTTTCTCATACCCAATGCCACTCAAATTTGGTTTATGCTTATTTTCTATATCTAATTAGTTGGACCTAAGAGATAGGGTCTCTAAACGTATTAAGTATCGTATAGTAGGTCTCGATCGACTACAATTTGGTGTCATAATCCATTATACGATTGTAGCAACTGTTACACTGTATTTGGGACCCAATGTTTGTTCACTATATCATTCTGGTTGAAGTAAATCTCGTATGTTTGAACAAAATTTAATGTTTTGGTACATATTCTTCACAGCAATAGCTAAAGCTGTTTATGGCTGGCATGAAGACTTGCATTTTTTGCCTTAAGTTGAATGTTTTTTTCCTGAAAAACTAAGCAAGCAAACACCAAGATAATGAAAAAATATTAATGTTATAGAAAAGTTTGGCCTGAGAATTGTAAACCCTAGTACTTTCATCCCGACTTGGAATTTTTCGCCCCCCAGGCTCTGACCTCCAAAATGTGCCTCAGTATTATTTGGAATCAATTTTTTTACTATGAGAATTAGATTTTTGGATTATAATTCTTAAGGCATCTTATTAAAGTATGGTAAAATAATATTGCTTTTGATGAATTCTTTTGAATATTAATTAATAGGTTTGAAGCTCTGAATTGTGTGTGATAAAGTAGGATATTTTGTTTGTATGGTAATACAAAAAATGTAGTAGTTGTCATTCATTTTCATTTTCATGTCCATCCAATATATTATCTTTTGTATGGTTTTTATACTGATTGTTTATGTTACTTACAAGAGATGGGCATATAATATAAAAAGTTTGATAGTATAAAAAATCGAAAACATTTATACATGTTTAGTACAATTATTCGGTCACTCTTGTTCTGTGACCTCCCTTTTTTACATGTGTATTCGTAGTTGATATATGTATATGTGAATACTTACAACCATTAAGGTGTGTTTTTTCTTATAAAAATAAACTTCTTTCCACAATTTAAACATTTAAGTTTCTTTTTAATGTTCTACATATTTTCCTTAAATACAGTGAGCTTTAATAGTGCGGCAATGTTCACAACAGTTAATTTTAGATATTGTTATTAGTATTCTTTCAAAAGATGAAATAACACCGATTACAATTAAATAAACCTCAATTCATTCGAAATATGTTTAACTAAATGCTTTTAGACCAAACTTGTGATCTATGTCGCATTCTTATTTTTTATGAATTTTTAAAGAACAAAAAAAAATTTTTTTTTTCTTTTTTGAAAATTGTTCTTTTTTCAAAACTTCCACGATATCTCTGAAACTGCTGGACAAATTTAAAACCAATGTAAGCCTGCCTAAAGATAATATTGTTGACGGGTTTTGGATTTTTCTTTAACTGAATATGATGAACCGTTTTCAAGTTATTCCAATATATGTAGTGGATGTGCCTTAATTTTGGATATAACGGATTTGGATTCAGCGTCCCAAATAACTACGAAAACAATATTCTGTTCTTTATCAACAAAAGCCTTGTTCCCTTGTGAGATCGATCCAAACTTGCGTTATTCATCTTGAACATGTTTCTTTTTTGAACTTCTTAACTCTTTGTTGGTTGGTTGTAAAAAGGGTGGTGTATTTTGTAAGCAGATATTATTATTGGTAATAGAACAAATAATGAATATTTTAAGCTATAAAATACCTAAAACAAAAATTTAACACACTATTGCGTACTTGTAAGACTGTTTAAATTACCGTAATTTGAAATTTTGTTGAGTAATTTCATTAAAATGAAAAAAGTGTTCTACCGACGGGTCGTCACTGGTGCAAAAGTATATATAGGGTTAAAGAGGACACTTTCACCTTTCTCCGGATGGTATAGTTTTCTAGTTCCCTTTTGATCCCTAGAAATTCCACTAAAGTTGAAATTTGACAAAAATATAGTAGTTTAATAAATATTTCATAACGCCCCTCATATTAAACGGTAGGGCTATAACCGCTAACACCAACTAAAGACTACGATCCCGCCAATCTTGTAAAAAGGACCGCTGGTCATTATCGATGATAACTTTCGACTACTAACCATTTCTTTTTCTTAAAAAAAAGCAAAAAAAATCTGAGATAAAAAAACAGTTGAGTTTGACATCATGCCACGCCCACAATTAGCAATCGGGATATATTAGCTACAAAATGGTGTTAAAATTTTAAAAATCAGCTACAAAAAAAAATTAGATTTTTGGCCAATGAAATCAAAATTTCAGCCACAGTGCGACATTGGGTGGCCAAGGGTTAAAATATCTTTTGTTTATTCTTTTTTTTATGTCTTTCTGAAAATTGTTATTTTCCTCTTATTCGATTACTTATCGCTGTTTTGTTTCTTTTGTGAATTGATATTGTTTTTATTACAGTTCCTGTATTGTGTGGTGTTGCTCGTCATGATTCATTACTGTCATTTGTCTGTACACGTTATAAATATGTAATTGTGTAAGGTTTCTTTTGGGGTTGTTTGTGCACAAAAATGTACGTTAATCGGATTTTCGAATGTTAACATTAAATTACAAGAATGTATGTCAATAGGCGGACGGTTGGTTTTTTCAGCTTATTTTTTTTTTTTTTAAGTATTGCTGGGATTTTCAGATGATTCATGGTTGTATTTATGGAAGTGAATATGTGAATTTATTGTTATTGTGTGGCTATTAAAAAACTGATTATAATATATAATAAGGTAATAATGAGTTATAAGATAACTTAAGCACAAATAATGTTTATGCTATAAAATACTGAACTTAACATGTTGTCAATACAATTAATCGCGTGGAGTAGGTAACATTTTATATTTTTTTAAACTTTTCATTTTTAAATGCCGCTAGATTAGCAAATACAATACAATACAAAGCAGCTTTTAAATACTTTCTAATTTTTTTGTTCTAAATTCTTGAGATTTAGTATTACAATACCCGTAATACCTAAAACACAAATCATATGAATTAGCACTTTTGCAATTATTCTTCTCTAATAATTGCCAGTGTACATTTTCTTCGTCTGGAATATTTCCTGACAGACGACATACATTTTATATTTTTTTATTCCAAATTAAATTTAAGCATAAGTTTGCTTCGTTCCCAACATATAAAATTGCAACGAAACACACTTATGATAAATAATTTTCAAGCTAAATTTAAGAACCAATAACATCCGTTAAACATATGTTTGCTTCGTTCCCAAGATATAGAATTGCAACGAAACACACTTATGCTAAACACACTTATGACAAATATTTTTGGCGAATTCAAAATTGCTGACATAAGGCGTTTGTTCCCAATGCATTTATACAGGAAACAAAACACACTTATGAAATGACAATTGTACCTAGAATGAGTTTTAGCTATAGAGTATAAACCAATGTAAATTTGGAAATCAGTCAGTAATGAAAAGTCAGTAATAAAGATAGTTTTAAACTGATCACAAAAAAACAATTTGTCGTTTTTTTACTTATTAAAAATAACAAAGTTTTTTTTTTTTTAAAGTATTGAAAAATCAATACATTAATTATTTAGCAGACCATAAATTTAATTTTTATTTCCAAAAAATCGCTGCCAGAATTATCCCTTATACTTGATCCGTAGTGAACTTTTGCGAGTCTTAGTAGAATGATAAAAACATTTTTAAAAAAATGTTTACTTTTGTAGAAATCTTGATCGAATATATGAACCAACAATTCTATTAAATCATACTGAATAAGATAATAAGTTGAAGTGCCTTTAACGGAACATCATTGTATTTCTAAACAATTTTTATGATTTCGCCCACAAAATCATTTTAATCCTCCAGATTTTGGGCTTGATTCAGTGTGCGTATAATCGACAAACGGTTGGAGATATTTAATTATTTTTTTTCTGTTTGTACGTTGCTTTCTGTTAAATTGAGTCTAAGATATCTGTAAAATTTCTATATAACTTTGTTTCCTCATTATTTTGTAATTTTTTATTCTATTTTCTGTACCATATTTTTCCACTGTACCTAGGCGATTCAAGGTTAATGATTAATGACATATGGGAAAAAGATTATGGAAAAATGTAAACAACTTAAAAAGTAAAAGTGATTTTCGATTAAACTTTTATTTATTTATTTATACTAGCAGATTCCAGCTAATGCTAATCAATTATAGCCAATTCACAAATCAACACAAAAACAAACTCATTTTTATTACAAACACATTAACAAATTTAATAAACACACACATGGCATTGTATAATTTTATGTATGTGTTAGTAGCAACTTTAAATGCAATTTACTCAAAATAAAGGCAAAAATTTAAAAATCTGTAAATCTACAAAACGGCTAAAAAGAAATACTTTTCAGATAATATACGTTTGGTCAAAATCGGGATAAAACGGTAGAACAAAACATCAGTCACAAGAAATCGCCTAGCCTATTAATATCATAGATTATACAAAATATGGTTTGTATATGTTTTTGCTAAAAATAAGTAACCTTACCAAATAAGGTCATAAGCGGTCCATTTTTCGACCTAGTAAGTCCCCTGTAAGAATAGCATCCGATATAAAGTCCGAAGGCAAAAAAAGTAATAGATGGACCTATCAAACCTCATGGTATACGATATCGTAAAGTCTTTTTAGAGCGACTATAATTTTCTCGTTCTTTTCGTTCTTCTTTGTTTAAATAGTTTTTCAGACAAATTTTAATCTTTAACTAAAGCTAATTTTTACTGTCTCCACTGCTGGGTTTTTTAAGTTCTTCTTTAAAGTTTATTGATTTTTTAAACTATTTTTAGAGCAACTTTTGTTAGTTCATACATACCTAATATATATGGGGGATTTCATGTCAAGTGCACCAACTTTTGAAACCGATGTCTTCTGATCGGGATGAAATTTGCACCAAGGTTAGTCCTATTGGATAGTAGTTTAGACACAATTTTTCAACAAGATCGGTCCAGATTTCTCTGAGTTAGAGGGGATCAAAATTTGACATTTTGGCCAAACAGGTGTTTTTCTCATCCATGTAACTTATTACGTATTGTTCTTAGAAAATTTTCTCCTAAAGAGTTTAGATAGCTATTTCTTCAATATTTCGGAAAAAAATATTAAAAAAAAAAAAAAATTTGTAGACTTTTTTTTGCTAAATTAAAGCATTTTTTGCCTTTTTTTCAAAAAGGGCATTTTTTTTTTTTTTTTTTTATAAGAAAGCTTAGGATTTTTCCTTTAAGAGCTTTTTGGTCGCTTAGTGGGATGGGAGTGGGATATCTATCAAAATAAATGTTTTGTAACTCAAGACAACGGTTTTTAAATTTTTCACAAATGCACTATTTTGATTTTTTTTTCTATTTGTGTCTAAAACCTAACAAATAAAACTTATACTGAGAAACTAGACAAACTAAACTTTCCGAAGGTATATAACATACCTAACTAAAATTTTATACCCTCGATACTGTAATACCCAGAATATGTTAACCTCAGGAAAAAATTGCTTTTTTTCTATAGAAATGTTGAAAAATTATTATTTTTTATTTATTTTTAATTAATTAATAATTATTAATGTATAATAATAATAATATTAAAAATAAAAAGATAAATAATTTTTTAAAATTTAATCTTAATTGCATTAGATCCATTTATATCATAACTATTTTTATACTTAATTTATTGTAGCTGATGAAGTATTTCAGTCCTGTAAATTTTTAAATACCCAGTCTTTCATCCATCTTTTTTGTCGCCTTTATTTACTGCGTTTTTTTGTCAATCCTTTCTTGGCGTTACTAGGTTCAGCTGTTGATTTCGCTGCTGGTTTATTTATTGTCTTTGGAAAGAAATCGCATTGAAAAGAGGCAGAAAACTTTTTCAACTTGAGTCTTCCATCGACAAGCAGTATAAAAGCATGGTATTGAGCGGTGCCATCGATTGTTACCGCAGCATCGAATCTGCTCTTCAGTGTTTTCAATGTTTCCTGATTATCTTCTTTGCTACTAAAAACTATTTTAGTTTTTTTACAATAACTCTTTTCCCAATGGAATAAAGCAGTCGCATCTAAGATGCGATCTTGATGAGAGCACTGGAGGCTATACTTCGCTGCATTTCTTTTAAGGTTTGCTCCAATACCATCACATGCTCCTTTACCATGAGCAGTAGGATGAAAATGCCACTCAGCTGGCATTCCCAAATCTTTTTCATGGGCCATAAGATTTGCCAAGCTACTTTTGGTTTTAAAATGTTGACGAGCTACGTCCGAAACGTAGTATACCTTCTTTACTGTAAATTTAGATTTTAGAAATTTTAGTATTCTCTTCTGGTACTCATAAACTGCAACGGTATCGTGTTTTAAATCGTCGGATATGATTGCCATACTTTTGTGTTCCAGTTTTTCATCTTTCATGTAGTAAATAACTACTGTGAATATAGTTGCTTGGTCGTTATTGAAGTGGAATGCTTGTATGGCATCCTGAAGAACATATTTATAGTTTTCTGCGAAATCATATGAAATAACGAATTCACCAGACTTCAAATGTATCTTCAAATCCTTGAAGAATGACCATTGCTCTATGACTAAAACGTGATGGTTTCTCAAGTTTAGCAATCCTGTACACATTTCTTCCACAAAATCATCCACATTTAAAATGATTGTTTTCAATGTGCAGATGATTGTTTTCAATGTGCAGTCTGAATCCAAGAATCAAATTTGACCTCCTCTATATATTCTCGATCTAAAGAGCTGATTAAATTTTCTTTGATGAATGTGGTGTTCGGGCAATTGGTACATTCACCTAAGTGGCAAGAAGTTGTTGCATTAGGACACATAGTCAATTTAAGGCAATGCGGTAATCGTGTAAATCTTCTGCCGAATCATCTGTTAAATACTTTAAGTTGATTTCCTTCAACATCAGTTTAACATTTTCATGGTAAATGCAAACGCATACTGTGTGAGTTCCACTGCTTTCTGCCAAAACGCAATGTTTTGGCCTCATTTGGGTTAATTTCGTGAAGCCAATTCTAACATCCTCGTGTTCAGATTGAAATGTTGCAAATAACTCTTTCAGGTTACAGATAACCATTCTCTTCTATTATGTTATTAAGGTATGTTACATACCTTCGGAAAGGTTAATTTGTCTAGTTTCTCAGTATAAGTTTTATTTGTAAGGTTTTTCACACAAATAGAAAAAAAATCAAAATAGTGCATTTGTGAAAAATTGAAAAACCGTTGTCTTGAGTAACAAAACATTTATTTTGATAGATATCCCACTCCCATCCCACTAAAAAAAATCCTAAGCTTTCTTATGAAAAAAAAGCCCTTTTTGAAAATAAAGGCAAAAAATGCTTTAATTTAGCAAAAAAAAGTTTACAATTTTTTTTTTTTTAAATATTTTTTTCCGAAATATTGAAGAAATAGCTATCTAAACTCTTTAGGAGAAAATTTTCTAAGAGCAATAGGTAATAAGTTACATGGATGAGAGAAAACACCTGTTTGGCCAAAATGTCAAATTTTGATCCCCTCTAACTCAGAGAAATCTGGACCGATCTTGTTGAAAAATTGTGTCTAAACTACTGTCCAATAGGACTAACCTTGGTGCAAATTTCATCCCGATCGGAAGACATCGGTTTCAAAAGTTGGTGCACTTGACATGAAATCCCCCATATATTTATAAATTTTTGCAGGTAAAACAATTTATGAGATTAATTAAATATTATTAAGGTGGCCCTTAATAAAAAAAAAAGTGTTCAAACTCTCGGTCTCACCCCTTGGAAATATGCGAATAGCAAAAAAACTTAGAAATACAAAGTTTTGGGCCAATCAAAAAACATCTAGAGGTGGCTCAACTCGATTGAAAATTTCAAGTGTGTTCATATATGGGGAATATATGACTTTTTTTTTTTCATATTTTACGAAAATTTCGTTCCATAGTTTAATTTTTCCGACAAATTATTATATAATTCGGGATCAGTATTAAATTATCCTTCCAAGAGGCTATAAAACTTCAAAAGCGAATAAAAACTAGCCAAGAAATAGCAAATGCCCCGACCACTTTTGTGCCAAAAAAAACTAGATCATGAAATTTGATGGCATTTTTTCAACTCTAAGAAATTAATTAAAGTCAACATTTTGTTTTAGTCTCTATACCTGTAAGTACTCAGATATGATACATTGTTTTATTACCACGTTGTTCACCTATTGCGCATTGAGACCGAAAATGGGAAATTGTTTTGATAAAATTTTGAAAACCCTTTTTTCAAGATTTGAAAAATTTTCTTAAACAAAGTTTAAAAAAAAATAATCTAGCTCTTTATGGTATTATTGACTATACATTACAGCTTAAGTGTGTGAATTTTTAAGGAAATCCCTGTGCCAGAATTTTTTTGATAAGGATTTTATTTTTGCGGATTTCGAGAAAAATGGGTTTTTTTTGTAAAATATTCGGTAAATGTACTCTTTCTAAATACTTTGTATCAAAAATTCATAATTTTACTACTTTTTAATGTTATGTTTTATCTTAGTAGCCTAGCGTTTTGGAAAAAAATATCATTACCCCATTAACCCTTTTGGAATTGGGGTCACATAAGACCCCAAGCTAATAAAAGACAATTTATTCAAAAAAAAATCAAATATTTTGTAAGTGCTGTTGAATTTTTAGATGCGATGCTTAAATTTGGGATAAATCCGAGAACCATAACCCATTATTTGCCAAGGCTAGCTTTGGATTTTAAGATATTTTTAAATAAAAATTACGGAAAACGAGTTTTTATATTAAACTCGATGAAACCACCATTTTAGAATTTAAGAAAAATAATTCGGTTAATTTTTATTTATTTAACCCTTCAGTGCTCCTGGGTCAAAATAATCCATTGTGATATATCTTTGGTGCAATTATCTGCTTGTTGCTCGCGAATATAAATTAAATTAACTTTTAACCAATTTTGTTATAAATTATTTTATGTATAAATACTATCTTGAAAAAGGACTTTTCAAAATTTTATACAAAAAAATTTCCATTTTCGGTCTCAATGCTTAAAAGGTTGCAAGATGGTAATAAAACAATACTTCATATCTGAGTACTTTAATTTCTTAAAGTTGAAATAAATGCCATCAAATTTCATGACCTAGTTTTTTTTTTGGCACAAAAGTGGTCTGAGGCATTTGCTATTTCTTGGCGAGTTTGTATTCGATTTTGAAGTTTTATAGCTGTTTGGAAATATAATTTAATACTGATCCCGAATTATATAACAATTTATCGGAAAAATTAAATTATAGAACGAAATTTTCGTAAAATCTGAAAGAGAGTCATATTTTCCCCATATAAAACACACTTGAAATTTTCAATCGAGTTGAGCCACCTCTAGATGTTTTTGATTGGCCCAAAACTTTGTATTTCTTAGTTTTTTTGCTATTCGCATATTTCTAGGGGATGCGACCGAGAGTTTGAACACTTATTTTTTCTCCATATATTGAAGGGCCACCCTATTATATATATGTATATTATATGTTTCAGTTGTATTGGAATTGGATGATTTGAATATAATAAAATGGGACTAAATTCGTTTAACGTTTTAATAAAATTTCTAAAAAAAATGTTTGTAATAGTAATTGTTTTTTTTTTTTTTTTTGGAAAGGAATGTAATTGTAATAGAAAATATCTTTATGAATTTAAGGGTATCGTTACTTAGTTACAGCAAAATATGAAAGTTTATTTAGATATATGGGGGATTTCATGTCAAGTGCACCAACTTTTGAAACCGATGTCTTCCGATCGGGATGAAATTTGCAGCAAGGTTAGTCTTGTTGGATAGTAGTTTAGACGCAATTTTTCAACAAGATCGGTCCAGATCTCTCTCAGTTAGAGGGTATCAAAATTTGACATTTTGGCCAAACAGGTGTTTTTTCTCATCCATGTAACTTATTACCTATTGTTCTTAGAAAATTTTCTCCCAAAGAGTTTAGATAGCTATTTCAATATTTCGGAAAAAAATACATAAAAAAAAAAAATTTTAGACTTTTTTTTTGCTAAATTAAAGCATTTTTTGCCTTTTTTTTCAAAAAGGGCATTTTTTTTTTTTTTCATGAGAAAGCTTAGGATTTTTCCTTTAAGAACTTTTTGGTCGCTTAGTGGGATGGGAGTGGGATATCTATCAAAATAAATCTTTTGTAACTCAACACAACGGTTTTTCAATTTTTCACAAATGCACTATTTTGAATTTTTTCCTATTTGTGTGTAAAACCTTACAAATAAAACTTATACTGAGAAACTAGACAAACTAACCTTTCTAAAGGTATGTAACATACCTTCATAACATAACAGAAGAGAATGGTTATCTGTAACCTGAAAGAGTTATTTGCAACATTTCAATCTGAACAAGAGGATGTTAGAATTGGCTTCACGAAATTAACCCAAATGAGGCCAAAACATTGCGTTTTGGCAGAAAGCAGCGGAACTCACACAGTATGCGTTTGCATTTACCATGAAAATGTTAAACTGATGTTGAAGGAAATCAACTTAAAGTATTTAACAGATGATTCGGCAGAAGATTTACACGATTACCGCGATGCCTTAAATTGACTATGTGTCCTAATGCAACAACTTCTTGCCACTTAGGTGAATGTACCAATTGCCCGAAAACCACATTCATCAAAGAAAACTTAATCAACTCTTTAGATCGAGAATATATAGAGGAGGTCAAATTTTATTCTTGGATTCAGACTGACAGATGCACATTGAAAACAATCATTTTAAATGTGGATGATTTTGTGGAAGAAATGTGTACAGGATTGCTAAACTTGAGAAACCATGACTTTTTAGTCAAAGAGCAATGGTCATTCTTCAAGGATTTGAAGATACATTTGAAGTCTGGTGAATTCGTTATTTCATATGATTTCGCAGAAAACTATAAATATGTTCTTCAGGATGCCATACAAGCATTCCACTTCAATAACGAACCAAGCAACTATATTCACAGTAGTTATTTACTACATGAAAGATGAAACACTGGAACACAAAAGTATGGCAATCATATCCGATGATTTAAAACATGATACCGTCGCAGTTTATGAGTACCAGAAGAGAATACTAAAATTTCTAAAATCTAAATTTACAGTAAAGAAGGTATACTACGTTTCGGACGGAGCTCTTCAATATTTTAAAAACAAAAGTAGCTTGGCAAATCTTATGGCCCATGAAAAAGATTTTGGAATGCCAGCTGAGTGGCAATTTCATCCTACTGCTCATGGTAAAGGAGCATGTGATGGTATTGGAGCAAACCTTAAAAGAAATGCAGCGAAGTATAGCCTCCAGTGCTCTCATCAAGATCGCATCTTAGATGCGACTGCTTTATTGCATTGGGCAAAGAGTTTATTGTAAAGAAACTAAAATAGTTTTTAGTAGCAAAGAGGATCATCGGGAAACATTGAAAACACTGAAGAGCAGATTCGATGCTGCGGTAACAATCGATGGCACCGCTCAATTCCATGCTTTTATACCGCTTGTCGATGGAAGACTCAAGTTGAAAAAGTTTTCTGCCTCTATTCAATGCGATTTCTTTCCAAAGACAACAAATAAACCAGCAGCGAAATCAACAGCTGAACCTAGTAACGCCAAGAAAGGATTGACAAAAAAGACGCAGTAAATAAAGGCGACAAAAAAGCTGGATGAAAGACTGGGTATTTAAAAATTTACAAGACTTAAATACTTCATCAGCTACAATAAATTAAGTATAAAAATAGTTATGATATAAATGGATCTAATGCAATTAAGATTAAATTTTAATAAATTATTTATCTTTTTATTTTTAATATTATTATTATTATTATACATTAATTTAGTTATTATTAAAAATAAATAAAAATAATAATTTTTCAACATTTCTATAGAAAAAAAGCGATTTTTTTCCTGAGGTTAACATATTCTGGGTATTACAGTATCGAGCGTATAAAATTTTAGTTAGGTGTGTTATATACCTTCGGAAAGTTTAGTTTGTCTAGTTTCTCAGTATAAGTTTTATTTGTAAGGTTTTTCACACAAATAGGAAAAAATTCAAAGTTGTGCATTTGTGAAAAATTGAAAAACCGTTGTCTTGAGTTACAAAACATTTATTTTGATAGATATCCCACTCCCATCCCACTAAGCGACCAAAAAGCTCTTAAAGGAAAAATCCTAAGCTTTCTTATGAAAAAAAAAAAAAAAAATGCCCTTTTTGAAAAAAAAGGCAAAAAATGCTTTAATTTAGCAAAAAAAAAATCTACAAACTCTTTGGGAGAAAATTTTCTAAGAACAATAGGTAATAAGTTACAAGGATGAGAAAAAACACCTGTTTGGCCAAAATGTCAAATTTTGATCCCCTCTAATTCAGAGAGATCTGGACCGATCCTGTTGAAAAATTGTGTCTAAACTACTATCTAATAGGACTAACCTTGGTGCAAATTTCATCCCGATCGGAAGACATCGCTTTCAAAAGTTGGTACACTTGACATGAAATCCCCCACATATTTGAAGTTAACAATACAAAAGAGCTTAGATTAAAAATGTTTATTTTCCGTAATGATGGGATTACTCTTTAAAATAAATAATGCAAATTGTTTACAGATGTCTGTGATACATTTTCAATTTCTTTTATTCATTACCTTGTTATACAATGAGTGTTATTCCCTCTTACACTGCGACCAAGTAGATCTATTGTGCACCCTCCGCCAGTTTTGTATTTTTTTGGTGTTTTTTTAATCCATTACAACATTTAAGAACTTGATGATGTCATTCAGTGCCAATTTTTTGTATGTCTCTTCCGTTATTTCAGAGTTGCCTAATAGTTTGTGCCTTAAATATGCAAAAGCTGGACATTTTGCCATTATATGTTCCATGGTTTCATCATCTTCCAAGCAGTCTAGACTGCATTGTGTATAGGATATAATTGCATGCATAGTGCCATGTGAGTACCCCACATAGAAGTCTTAGATTGGATCTGTTCAATATTAGGGCATTACTGCTCCTTTTTTTCGCTTCGATATGAGAATTTTTCCTGTGTTATTCCATTCCAATCCTCTACTGATATTTTCGGTTGTGTCTTTTCTAGTGAATCCGAATTGAGTGTTTGGACCAATAAATGGTCTTTCCGCTCCACGTCTTGCCTGTTCGTCGGCTTTCCCATTTCCTTCATACCCATTGTTTCCTGGCACCCATATATGCATCACATTGTTAAGTTCCCCTAGTTTTCTTAGGGCCCTATGTCTTTCGAGCACAGATTTATGGTGATAGATTGATTTGTCCAGTACTGTTAGAACAGCCTGGCTGTCTGACATTAGATTTATCCTCGTTCTTGTCAGAATTCTTTCCATTAGTTTAGCAGTAACTGCGTTGAAGGCGCATAATTCAGATGTAAATATTGTGGATTCATTACATAGTGTGATGTGGAGTCAGCATCTTGGTCCATAAATCCTCGCTCTTACTTCAATGTACCACTACTTCATCTATCCATGTCGGTTTACATACCCATTCGCTTCTGCTCGGGATATGAACAGTGTATTAATTTTTATGTTCCAATACAGGATCTATCTGGTCATTACATAAAGTCATAACTTTGTCATATACGTTTGGCTTTCTGAACGATCTTCGGGTGTCCCATATAATTGCCTTCCTTAAATATGGATAGTATGTGAAGTTTAATAGCTTGTTTAAAAGCTCTCCTTGAATTGTTAAGTGTAGTGGTGTGACATTTAGGAGTGGTTCTCATGGCTCCTGTGATGTTAAAAGAGTCTAATATCTGTATTTTAGATTTAAGCGGCCTCCAGTCTGATTAGTCTTCTGCCACCACACAACTGAGCCATATGAAATATCCGGAAGGACCATTTGTTTGTATATCCATAATGACATTTCAGGATTTATATCTGCCACGATCTATCTAGAAGTTGTTTGCTAGCCAATATTGGCTTTATAGCCTTATTTGTTATCGGATCTTAATGAGGGTTCCAGGTGAGTGTTTTATCAAGTACGACAGCCAGATATTTTACCTCCTCCTTGAGTTGAACCTCCGTGTTCTTTATGTGAAGTGAAGCCATGTATAAATTCCTTCTTCTAATTGTTGTTTTATTGGGTGTAATGGAAAGCCTTATCTTCGCACCATTTCCATGTAAGTCTAAGTGAATTTTTTATTTGTTCGCCAATTATCTGGTCATGTGTTCCACCACCAAAATTGAACGTAATAACGGGGAAAGTACGCCTCCCTGTGGGCATCCTTTTATAGCGCTAATTCTTATCTTTTCATCTCCAAGATTACCTACTATTCCTCTCCTAGAGAACATCTTATTTATCCACACTGTCTCCATTGGATCTGAGTCCAGTCTGATCAACGCTCCTTCCATAGATTGATAGCTGACTTTGTCAAAAGCACCCTCTATATCCATAAAGTATTTTGGTATTTTTTCTATCATTGAAGTTAATTTTGAACAGCTGTGATCATTGCTTTACCCTTCTGTTAGGCAAATTGAAGTTCATAGCGAATGTAGAGATCAATTAGTTTTCTATAGTATTCAGCATGAAGGATGAAAGACTGATTGGTCTAAATGATTTCGGATGATCGACTGGTTTGTTTCCCCCTTTAAGAAGAAATACAATCTTCACCTTGGTCCACCTAGTTGAAATATGTCCAAGTGAAAGACTGCCCTGAAGATATTAACCAATTTTATTTTAAGCGATTCCGGACCATTTGTAAGTAGGGCTGAAACATCCCATCTGGTCCAGGTGATTTGTATGGTCTAAATGAGTTTATACTCAATTTTACACTTTCACATGTTATGATTCCTTTTACTAAAGACCTGATATTGTTGTCCTCATTTCAAATCTCTTTATCTCCCGTTGATTCCTCCATTTCAAAGCTACATCCTGAGAAGAGAGTTTTAAGTAAAAGCTGCAATCTGCTGCATCTGTTTTGAGAGTACTTAAGTCTGGTCTTTGTTCAGTTTAAAATTAAAAAAGAAATAATATATCCCATAAAAACAAAGTTTTTATTAAAACTCGTTCTTTCCTTATGCATATGAGTTTTGAATCTATCCGTGACCGTGCGTGACTTTGCGTGACTTAAAATTAATCTTTGGCCATAACAAGTGTATGGACAAAGTTTCAGGTCGATCGGATAAGGAGAAATGGGGTTTAAATCACTTAGTGACTGTGCGTGACTCTCAAAGTTAATGTACAGCGACTTCAGTAAAGCCTTTGATAAGGTAAATCACGATTTGTTTTTATACAAGCTGAATTCTATGGGTTTCAGTAATTCTTTAGTTTTCTAATTAAAATGTTATTTAACGAACAGATCTCAGAGGGTTAAATTTAGAAACGCTGTCTCTAAAAAAAGAGAAGTGTTTTCTTGTGTTCCACAAGGAAATCATCTTGTTATTCAACACTCTGATTCTCTTATATGCTGATTGACCTCTCTTCAAAATTACTTTCAACATTTTTTGCTACAATCCGATTTAAATAATTTTTGTGGATGCTGCAATGTAAATCTTATGGAGCTCAATATATAAAAAAGTGCAAGCACATGTCCTTTTACAGATGTAAAAATCTACATACTATTTATTTTGTGAATGAAAGTGAATTGGAATCCGTTGATACATTCTCAGATCTTGGCATTTTATTAGATCATAGATTAAACTTTCGTCCGCATATATCTTCAGCAATATACAAAGCTTATGGCGTTCTTGGATTTATGAAGCGATGAAGTAAATAATTTTCTGATCCATATGTAATCAAACAGCTATATACATCTCTGGTTCTTTCCATCCTGGAATATGGTTCTATAATATGGGATCTGTGTTACATTTTCCATATAAATTTCGTCGAATCTGTCCAGAAATAACTTCTTTTATTCTATCTACGTCGACTTGGTTGGAACTCCCGTGCCTTACTCTCTTATGAATCGAGACTTGCTTTAATCAAGTTACAGACACTGAAAAGTCGTGGAACAATGCTTCGTACTTCCTTTCTACTCAGTTTATTCCATGGCGACATTGACTCCAATTACTTGTTAAGTAGATTTCTTGTGACTGATGTTTTGTTCTGCCATTTTATTCCGATTTTGACCAAACGTATATTATTTGAAAGGCATTTTTAAATGTTTTCCTTTATTTTGAGTAAATTGCATTTAAAGTTGCTACTAACACGTACATAAAATTATACGAGGCTATGTGTGTCTTTATTAAATTTGTAAATGTGTTTGTAATAAAACGAGTTTGTTTTTTGTGTTGATTTGCGAATTAGCTATAATTGATTAGCATACCTTCAGGGTTTTTATTTAATGAAAAAATAAAATTTCCTAGAATTTGCACTTGAATTTCGAGGGTTGGAATCTGCTAGTTAAAATTAATATACCATCGAGACCTACAAGAAGTTTTAAGCTCTTAAATATTAATTATTTTCGATTTAACTATGCTAATAATTATCCATTTCGCCGGTTGTGTGAGCAATTTAATGGCATTTACCACATCATAGATTTGTCCGAAAATAAAGAATCTTTGAAACGTAAAATTATTCTATATCTAAATAATTAAATCGTCATTATATTATTTCTTATATCTATTTTATACACTAAATATATTAGTCTGTAAGGACATTGTTATTCCATAGACTTTAAATGAATAAATAAATAAAAATAAAAAAATAAGTGCTGACTTGTACCTAAGGCCTCACTTCCGAATTTATCTTTCAGACACAATTTCCAGTCTGATTCGTAATATATGACTGTTAATCCAAGAATATGTTTATTTTATGCTAGTGCAACCTTTTTTAATATTTTAACTTAATAATTTTGCAAATATTTATATTTACTGTGTTGACTGAAGTTTACTCGTGCATTGATTACAGAAAATCTACAAAGAGCTGTGAATAATCCCATAGAACATACCTATTATTACATGAAAAGCTGGTGTTGGCAAACAAAAATTATTTTCTATAAGTGGGAAAAAATATACAATTGAATTTGTTGGCAATTTAACAAATTTTTGTTGCTACAACGAGTTTAAGAGTTCAACATTAAAAGACGTTGCCAAAATTAGTTGGTTATAAACGTTAAACCTTAAATTTATTTTTGAAATAACATAAATACAAAACAAATCTTTATACACAATTTAATTTAAGCTTTAATATTGAATATTATTTTGTGTCCCCTTTTGTTTGAACACAATTTCAATATTAAAGAACAATAAAGTAGAATATTGATTTTTCTACTTTAATAAAGTTGATCCTTTTTTTTTTGTTGAAAACATGAATAAATAAATAACAACACATAAAAAGGGGGTTACATTATGCCAGATATGAAAGAAATAATCAAACAAAAAAAGCATCCTTTTTTTGCTGAGGATAAATATTTTAATGCAGATAGATATGAATGTTAAAGAAGAATAAACTTTTTCATTAAAAGTATTAAGTTGCCGTTTGGTTTGAAAAGTTTCAAATTAGATTTCATTTATAATTCCTTCTTTTTCATGTTGCAAACTCAATTCAAATTTGACTTGTTTTCATAAATATTTTATTAGAGTTTCTTTGTTATATTTTTATTTCGAATTTTTATAATTTGAATTTGGAGGCCTGTTTCTTATTCAAGAATCATCAGATTTTGAAGTATTTTTAATAAGGGAAAATATCTGCAGCTGGTGCTAAGAAAATTTGGAGAACAATATGAGAAACTTGGTACCAGGGAAATCATAGCCATTAGTGTCTAATGAAATTGATGTAGATAAAATCAATGAATCTTTAACAAATATCTCAAATATTTCTGCAAATCTTCACTTTAATGATCAAAGGAGCTGTATTTTGAAGCTGTCAAGCAATTTAATCTAATGCTGTTGGGCTTGATAATAATCGTCTTAAATTTCTATAAATTGTTTTAACAATATTCTGCCATTTATATATTTAATACTATAATTACAAAAAGCATTACCCACAAAGTTGAAAAAGCTCAAAAATTATCCCCATCCCAAAATCTAACAACGATTATCGTCCAATTGTCATACTACCTTATCTATCTAAGGTTATTGAACGACAAATTAGCAAGCACATTAATGATAATGATTTACTGATAAAGAGGCAATCAAGTTTCCGGCCCAAGCATAGTTATATATAAGAACTCATAGATGTTTCAGAGTATCTATGAGAAGATATTGATGTTGGAGCCATTTTTTTCTTTTCTTGTCTTACCTGACCATTCCAAAGCGTTTGACATGGTGGATCATGACGTTCCCTGCTTTAAATTAAACAAAATGTTGAATTTCTCTCCTTGGTCTATTCGTTTATTGTCTTTATATCTGCTGAACCGTAGCCACTCAGTTTTTGCAAATAATGAAACCTCTCGTGTGTTGCCAGTTATGAAGGGTGTACACCAAGGATCAATCAATCAACGACATATAAAATAATTTTTACAATATAACTATTGTTTTGCATGTACACACTAGGGTGGCCCTTAATAAAAAAAAGTGTTCAAACTCTGGGTCTCACCCCCTAGAAATATGCCAAAATAAAAACAACTGGCAAATACAAAGTTTTGGGTCAATAAACAAAAATTTAGAGGTGCTTCAACGCGACTAAAAGTTTTAAGTGTGTTTATATGGGGAATTCCTTAATGAAAATAACCTTTTCACCCTTAATACTGGGAACACGGCAACCTTTGTTAACAGATTAAGGGAAGAGGTTTTAGATATTTCAATTTGTTCAAAAAATCTAGTAGACGATATCCAAGATTGGCATGTCTCTAGCGAGCATTCCTTCTCGGATCATCGATACATCTTATTTAATCTGATACAACCACCGCCTGAACCCCTTAAGTTCAGGAATAAGGCTAAAACGGATTGGCCAAAATTTAGAAGAAATCTAATAGCCCGTCTAACTTCTCCTCCCACAGTCCTAAGGAATGTTGAAGAAGTTGACGGGGAAGTAGATAGATTAACGAAGAGCCTAATTGAGTCTTTCAAGGAATGTTGTCCACTCCGGGAAATGAGATCTCCCCGAGAGAAACCCTGGCTGACAGGGGAGTTGATAAATCTTGGGAAGGACGTCCGAAGATTATTTAATAGGGCTCGTCGTAAAAAACATGTAGTATACTGGTATGACTATCATGACAAACTCAGGGAATACAACAAAAGGTTTCGAGTAGCCAAACGCAACTCCTGGAAACTTTTCTGTGAACAGGTTGATAGCGTTAATGACGTCTCGAAAATCAAGAAATTCTTATCGAAAACACATTCACAGCCTGAAACTCTAGTCGATAAGGACGGGATTCGGGCGGAATCAATGGAACAATCCTTAAGAATATTGATGGAAACACACTTTCTTACCGAATAGGAACCCAGAAATTGGTACCAATGTGTCCCGACAAACTGACACCAACGTAGAACAGCAGACGGGACACGATGGGGAACAATATGAAGGGCCTAATGAGGAACAAAATCGGGAGGAAAGAAATGATAAAATAACCGAAAATATGGTAATTAAGGCAATACAAAGCTTTGCCCCTTTTAAGGCAGCAGGCCCAGATGAAGTCTTTCCTGCTCTACTATAAAAAAGCGGGGACTTAATTGGTAGTAGTCTGGCTGTCATATTCTCTGCTTGCCTAAAATTAGCGTACACCCCCAGGGCATGGCAGGAGGCCAAAGCGGTCTTCATACCAAAACCGGGAAGGGAAAGCTACGCGAACCCAAAGGCCTCTCGACCGATAAATCTTACATCCTTCTTATTGAAAACCTTGGAGCGAATAGTCGATAACATGGTTAAATGTCAAATCCCAAATGAGTTGTTCAAATTCAAACAGCACGCTTATTTAAAGGGACGCTCAGTGGAAACTGCGCTTCATGAAGTAGTTCACCACATCGAAAGATCTTTTGATCTAAAAATCTTCACCCTAGCTATATTCATTGATATAGAAGGAGCTTTTAACAATGTATCAACCAATACGCTACTCCAATCCCTAGAAAGATTCGACATTGACCGGGATATTAAGGCCTGGATCAGTCACATGTTAGGGAATAGATGGATAAGTTGCGAGGTTGGTGGCATTAAAATAAGAAACAAGGTTTGTTGTGGGACACCTCAAGGGGGGATTTTATCCCCCCTTCTCTGGGTGACCACTATAAACAGTCTGCTAAGGATTCTAGCCAATAAAGGTTTCCAACCTGTCTGCTACGCAGACGACGTAGTGATACTGTTAAGGGGGAAAGATCCTAGAGATTTATGTAGGAGGGCATCGAATGCACTCGAAATAGCATATGACTGGGCACAACCGAGGGGTTTGAATGTGAACCCAGATAAAACTGAAATATGCCTCTTTACAAGGAAGACGAAAATAATCGACTTTGATGAACCTCGCTTCCAGGGCAAAACGATTAGAATCACACAGACGGTGAAATACCTTGGGGTGATTCTCGATAAAAAACTTACTTGGAAAAATCACATCGAGAGCAGGGTCGCGAAGGCTCATCGTGTATGGGCCATCTGCAGAAGGGCAATAAGCTCAAAATGGGGTTTAAACCCGAAGATGACATAT
This sequence comes from Cordilura impudica, assembly GCA_963682025.1. NCBI lineage: Eukaryota > Metazoa > Arthropoda > Insecta > Diptera > Scathophagidae > Cordilura > Cordilura impudica. The sequence continues at coordinate 109,060 of CAVMKG010000809.1, forward strand.
TGGCTGTACACAAGCGTCGTTAGACCTATTCTAACCTACGCATCCATAGTCATATGGACATCAATGAACAGGAAATGTTACATTAAACCACTCCAAAGATGCAGCGTCTCTGTTGCTTAGGAATCAGTGGTGCAATAAGGACTACATCTACGAGGGCTTTAGAGAATATTCTATCTATACACCCAATCGAGATAAGAATTAAATATGAGGCAGCTCTGGCCATGTTACGACTAAGGTTAACAGGGGAATATATCACCGACCACATGACCAGACACCAGACTATTTTAGACCAAATTCCGGGACTCAACACAGTGAACATTAGCTGTGATAGAATCGCGGAAGTGTCAACAGATATACCCTGCAATATACGGATACTAGACAGGGAAAGTTGGATGAACGGGAATATTCTACAGAACCTTCCAGGGTCACATTACTATACGGACGCTTCTAGTCTGCATGGTAAGACTGGGATAGGTATCTACGATGAGGACCGTTCCACAGGGGTATACCTCCGTGTTCCGGACCACAACTCCGTCTTTCAGGCTGAATTGGTGGCGATAAAGGAATGTATTAAGTATATTAATGCACAGGATTCCCCAATTCCCGGAGACGTGAAAATAGTTACGGACAGTCTAGCGGCTATCAGAGCGATATCCGCAGACAAAACTAGATCAAGGACTATCCTCGAGTGTAAGGAGGAGATTTCAAACTTCTCCAGAAGAGGCAGACTTGAAATCGTTTGGATCCCAGGACACAGTGGTATAATGTGAAATGAGATTGCTGACAAACTGGCCAGGAAGGGATCTTTCCTGGAAAGAATAAATTTGGAAAACCCAATACCTATCAATTCTCTCAAATTGGAACTGGCAGACTGGGCGACCAGTTCACATGTTTCAATTTGGGAAGAGAATGACGTGGGTAAGGTTACAAAAATATTATGGGGTTCTCCCAACGCAACAAGAACAAGGGAGATCCTGAATCTGAATAGGGTAGAACTTAGTAATTGGCATCCTCACTGGACACTCTGAGCTGAGGGCTCACCTATACCGTATAGGACGGGCGGAATCAGCCGTTTGTAGAGCTTGCGGAGAGGATGACGAAACCCTAGAACACTACCTCTGTTACTGTCCTGTATTTGCGAGAACAAGGGTCAGATATCTATCCAGCGACATCTTACCAGGCCTGACGGGTCTAAGGGGGATAAGCTGGAAAATACTCAGGAAATTTGCTGATGAGACCGAATTTCTAAGTTAGTAAAAGGGGTAGATAACCGGAAAGTAGAGATGTAGAGTGCACAACAAGCCGACCTACTGGCTTAGGTGTATATCCAGACATAACGGATATGAGCTATGTGTATACATAGCTCCTCTTATCAACCTAACCTAACCTAACCTATATGGGGAAAATATGACTTTTTTTTCAGATTTTACAAAAATTTCGTTCTATAGTTTAAGTTTTTCGACAAGTTGTTGCATGAGTCGATTTAAGTACTAAATTATCTATTTAAGAACCTATATAACTTCAAAATCGAATAAAAATTTGCCTAGAATTAACAAATGCCCCAGACCACTTTTGTGCCAAAAAACTCTTGGTCATGAAATGTGATGAACATTTTTTCAACTTTAACAAATTGCTTAAAGTCATAATTTTTAATTGGTATCTATCCCTATATGTACTCAGATGTGAAGTATTATTTAATTACCACGTTGTTAACCTATTGCGAAATTAGACCAAAGATGGAAAATTTTTTTGATAAAATTTTAAAAACTCCTTTTTTAAATTTTAAAAAATTTTCTTAAACAAAATTTCAAAAAATGGATTCGGCAATTTAAAGTTTTCTTAAATATATATCAGAGATTAACTGTGTGATTTTTTTAAGTGTATTCCTCTGCCAGAATTTTTGTTATAAAGAATTTTTTTGCGGATTTCGAAACAAATGAGTTTTTTGTGAAATATTCATTCAGTAAATGTACTCTTTGTAAATACTTTGTACAAAATATTTATAAGTTGTCTACTTTTAAATGTTATATTTTATCTTAGAAGCCTAGGGTTTCTGAAAATAATATTATCACATTAACCCTTTTGAACTTTTGGTCGCATATGACTCCAAGCTAATGAGAGACAATTTATTCAAAAAAATCATATATTTTGTAAGTGCTGTCGACTTTTTAGATGTGACGCTTTAAATATAATAACCAAATGTGCAAGTCTTCTGTACTAAAAATTTTGAATAAATCGAACAACGTTAACCCATTCCTTGCCGAGGCTAAACTTTGAGTTTTAGCATATTTAGATAGATTAATTGGTCTAGTAAACTAGATGAAACCCTTACTATGAGTTGGGAAATAAAATTGTGCTATATTTTACGAAAACTTACACTTATATGCTCTTAGGGTTAAAATGATCCAAAATTCAGAGCTTTTTAAAGAGATAATTTAGTACTGATATTGATTCATGTAACAACTTGTCGAAAAAATTCAACTATTGAACGAAATTTTCGTAAAGTCTAAAAAAAAGTCATATTTTCCTCATATAAACACACTTGAAATTTTCAGTCGCGTTGAGGTACCTCTAAATTTTTTTGATTGACCCAAAACTTTGTATTTCTTAGTTTTTTGCTATTCGCATATTTCTAGGACGTGATACTTTAAATTCGAACATTTTTTTCCCCTCCATATAATGAAGTGCCACCCTAGTATACACATATACTGATGCCGTTCAGTTATATACTACATGTAGTGAAAAGTACCTGGCCTCATATAAAGATGGCGTGATAAGTGTCAATTTTGTGTTTTTATTCAGTAGGGCCAACTGTTAGAAAAATTGCATCAAAATATATAAATAATGCTGCTTTTATAGTTTGAGAAAAACTGGATTGCACAGAGTTATGAGTTTAAGTTGTTCTTTGCTGGAAAAAAATTCTGTGCAAGCCAAAGAATGGATTGATAGACATTATGGTGAAAATTCGCCGTACTGTGAAACATATTTTGAGAAGGGGTCCAAAAATCATTTTTTTTATGGTTACCGATTTTAAAGTTATGTTATTCATTTGAAAGAAATATCAGTGAACTTCGGGAGTCAAAAAATTGCGACTCTATTTCAACAGGGTCTTCGAAATTTGAATTTCTCAGTATTTTGCTAAAATTAAAAATTTCTTTGTAAATTTTAATTTTTAAATGCCTGTAACTTTTTTGTTTTAAAAGATTTTAAAGTAAAATAAATTTTTTATAATTCTAACTTCCAAGCTATTAATGTTAGAAATTTCCCGAAAATCTCCTACTTAATAGAGCATAACTCCTGCCCATAAAAGCCATCAAAACAAATCTTGCACTCTTCTGCAGTCCGAACCCTCCCCTATACTACTATACCCCATTTTATACCCGCCAGTTTCCGCCCGTGTGTGGAAAAAATTTATGAATAAAAAATTTTCCACTATGTGGTTAGGGTATAATGAGTCTGCCCTGAGTCCAAAAATAGTGGACCTATATCTTTTATTATACGTCACTTTCTAAGTCGATTTAACGATGTCTGTCCGTCCGTCTGTATGTTGTGAGTACAAAAGTTGGTCGCACCGGTGTATTTTTTTGCGTGAGTTTCTTTTAAACTGACAGCAAAATTAAATGGTATAGTTAACACTAGCTGTTATATACTTATAAAAAAAGGGTTGAGATATAATGCGATTAATTTTTAATTGGAAATGGCAGCATTACTTTAATTTCTAAATGGGGAAGTGATGGATCCTCTGGTCTGAAACAATACGAGCAATTTAATGCCGAAAATTCATCAGATTCTTATTTATTTGTGGCTTTTTTAAAAAAAGTTGCACAAGCTTTAACCGAAACAAAGTCATCGTCACGCTACGTTATATGCCAAAAGACATCAAGTCAATTAAGCCAACCCCCATCACAAGACGTTAGTTTTAAGGAAGCCTACGAATTTGGAATGTCCCTTCATGCAGTGTAACAACGCAAATCGCGTTGCACATAAAAGCCACCAACAAAACCAACCAACAGCCACAAATACCCACCGTAGCGCAACGAGAACAACATCTACATCACAACAGTAAAGCTTGTATATTCAATCGAACACGAACAAAACAAGCTACACTATTTCTAAAAATAGTTTTCAAGTGATTAAAGCAAAGGGGTATTTTGAATTCTCACTGAGTTTATGAATTCATTTGCATAAGAAGGCGAGGTTGGCCTGAGTATGGCAATTCAGTTTTCGGCGCTAAAGCTGAGTGGTGTATCTTACTTAAGATACCGGTTGTCATCCATATAAATCCAGCGGCTTAACGGCTGACTGCTCCCGATAATCCAGCGGCTTAACGGCTGACTGCTCCCGATAATCCAGCGGCTTCATGGCTGAATGCTCCCGATAATCCAGCGGCTTCACGGCTGACTGCTCCCGATAATCCAGCGGCTTCACGGCTGACTGCTCCCGATAATCCAGCGGCTTCACGGCTGACTGCTCCCGATAATCCAGCGGCTTCACGGCTGACTGCTCCCGATAATCCAGTGGCTTCACGGCTGACTGCTCCCGATAATCCAGCGGCTTCACGGCTGACTGCTCCCGATAATCCAGCGGCTTCACGGCTGACTGCTCCCGATAATCCAGCGGCTTAACGGCTGACTGCTCTCGATAATCCAGCGGCCTGTGCTGACTGCTCCTGGCTAATCCCGCTCTTATCGTTACAGGTGGCCAAGACACAGTACAGCTCATGACAGCAACTCTAGTCGCACCACCGCCGGCTGCTGACGCTCTCCCGACCGGTCGCGCCGCCAGCTACCTGTACGCCCGAGCCACGCCGTCTACTGTGCCGCCACCTGTCTGCTAGTGTCAACACACCGCCGATACTATCAACCGGCGCATCCGAGGCACCTACTGAGCCGCCATCTGCCGGCCGGTATCACCGCACTGTCGATACCACCAACCGGGGCATCCAAGTCATCTACTGCGCCGCCATCTGTCAGCCAGTATCAACTCACCGCCAATAACATCAACCGGCGTATCCAAGTCATCTACTGTGCCGCCATCTGTCTGCCAGTAACAACGCAACGCCGAAATCATCAAACGGCGCATCCAAGCCATCTACTGTGCCGCCATCTGCCTGCTAGCATAGTCGTGCCAGGTCATCTACTGTACCGCCATCTGTCGGCCACTATCACCGCACTCCCGATACCATCAGCCGGCACATCCAAGCCACCCACGGTGCCGCCACCTGTCTTCCAGTGTCATCACCATCAACCGGCGCACCAAATCCATCTACTGTGCCGCCATCTGTCTGCCAGTATAGTCGTGCCGCCAATATTATCGGCATTTACCGACCGGCGCACTCGAACCACTAAATCATGCTGCCTAGCCGAGCCACCCGCCTTGCTGCCGCCATCATCCGACCGATCACGCCGCCACCTGTTGGCCAGTAGTCGCACCTCCCGTCGACCGACGCACTCCAGCAAACCACTACGCTGTCATCCGTCAGCCAGTAGTCGTAACGCCTGTCGCTCGACGCACCCGAGTCAACCGCTACGCCGTCATCTGCCGGCCAGTAATCGCGCCACCTGTCGACCGAGTCAACCACTGCGCCGCCATCAGTCGACCAGTACACCCGAGTCACCAACTACCGGCTAGGATAGTCACACCACCGACCGGCATAGCCGACCTCTCGATAATACCAAAGCAGAGCTATTGTCAGTCGCGTCTTCATACGTATATAGATACATATAAACATATATACACAATTAGCACTTAAATAAACTACTTTGTAATTAAAAGGTTTATCGTGTTTTATTGCATAAAGTTTGAGGGTCCTTAGGCTGACCCTGGAGACGACTGCTCTACCCCAGCCGTCGATCATAATCCTTATACGTTTTATGGAGCATATTCTTAAATTGGATTATATTTGGAATTTGGCCCGTTAGGCGAAACAGTGAGAAAAACAAAAAAAATGAAGAAGAAAGAAAGCAAAAAAAAAAATTCAAGAAAAATATCTACAGCTAGGCCTCATAATCGACCAAACAAAACAAGGAAGAGGAAACTCAAATGATGGAAATACTGCAAAGAGATTTTTTTCCGATCCAGCAACAGCTGCATCTATCACAGGTGTAGATCATGAATTAATGAGATGATTCTAAATCATATTACAAGTTTTAGCATGCAGCAGAAAGATAAATGCAAAAAAAGAAAATTAAAACAGCTATACTTTATAACGAAAAATACTCTTGGAGATATATACCATCCACAGTTCATAAAATTTTTTACCATGGGGAACAAATAATTCAAAACAATATGCTACCAACAGGATATCTATCTGAAGAACCGCAAGAAAAAAGAGAAAAAGACTACAGATTCTTAGGCGAGCAGAACACAAGAAAAATGTTCAGATGTTGCACTAATGAAAACCTTATCACTATTTTGTTGTGCACTTCAGATCCATATATGTCCAACATTCGACAAAAATGGAAAACTACCTCTATTGAATTAGACGAAGAAACTAAACAACTTATTGAAGATGAAAATTATTATTGTTATTATATTTTTTTTAAACAATTTTCCTAACCCCGTAAATTCAGAGATATTTTTCCTGTAGAGAAACTCTCAGATTCTGAGTTTGTTTCTTATAGAAAAGTCTTCAAAACCTGAGGTATCTCTCCTGTAGCATAATTTTTAATTCTGAGTCGCTTTTCTATACAAAATCTTAGAGATTCGACTGTTTTTTTATCGAAAAATTTTAAGATTCTGAATCGTTTTTGTATAGAAAAACTTCAGATAGAAGCTTTTCGATAGAAGAATTTTTTCAGAATCCATAGAAAAACTATCTATATAGTAAAGGTATATTTTTAGTTCCCTTTTTCAGCAATATGCGGGCACGGAGGAGTGTGAAAATTGGCATAGTAATAGTTCATATGGAGGCGAAGCTGAGAATGATAAAAATTATGTATAATCTGTCTTAAAAATATATTAAATTAAATTAAATAAATAAAATATTTATAATAATTCGTTACACCCTGTTAATGCGAATGATTTAAATTATATATCAGACGCTCTGTGTAGAATTGTGAATTGCTAAAATTTATTAACATACCTTTAGGCTCATTTAAATATTCATAGATTAAAAAAACATTGGAAGAGAAAAATTGAATGAAAAAATAATATTTCGTAGAATTTGCACTCGAATTTCGAGTGCTGGGCTATACTAGTCTGTTTAGTTTCTTACTGTTTAGTTTTGTATATAGAAAAAGTATCACATGCTGCTAAGTTTTTTCTAATGAAAAACTTTTTGATTTTGAGGAATTTTTTCTACAGTAAAACATTTAAATTCTCCGTCGTTCTTTCTGTTTTAAATTTTTCAGATTCTGATTCAGATTTTTTCCATAGAAAAACTTTCAGATTCGTAGTCGTTTCATCCATCGAGAGACTTTTTGATTCTGAACCGTTTTTTCCATTGGAAATTTTAAGATTCTGAGTCTTTTTTCTATAGAAAAATTTACATTTCCGAACAATATTTTTCTATGGAAAAATGCTAAGATTATAAGTCTTTTTTTTTTTAGAAAAATTCTAAGATTAAGTTTTTTTTTCCAAGTTTGCGAAAGAAAAACTTTCAAATATTGAGTAGTTTTTTTGTAGAGCAAAACTTTTAGTTTCTGAATTGTCTTATCTATGGAAAATATTCCTATTCTAAATCGGTTTTTCCATGGAAAATCTGTAGAAAAACTATCAGATTCTATTTAGTTTCTTCTTTAGAAAAACTTTCTGATTCTATTGAAAAACCTTATTTGAGGCATTTTTCCTACTGAAAACCCCCTGATTTTCATATATAGTTTTCTAATAGAAGAAGCCCCCAGATTCTGAGGTATACTAAATCTAGCATATTTTTCCTATCGAAAAATCTTTAAATAATTTTCCCTGTATAAAAACCCCGAGATTATGAGCTATTTCCCTACGGAAAAGCCTTCAAAAACCTACAGTAGCACATATGTTTTTTTGTGTAGCAGACGCTGCAATTTCTCCTATAGAAATCTCTCATATTCTAAGCAGATTTTAAGTCGGTTTTCTATAGAAAATTTTTGATATTCTGGAAATAATTTTAAAATACTAATTATATTTTCTATAAGAAACTTTTGGGTTCTAAAGTAATTTTTTCTATACAAAAACTTTCTGAGGAATTTTCTCTCAGCCCGGTTTTTTTTTTCTATAGAAAAATTTCAGATTTTGAGTGATTTCTTCTATAGAAAAACTTTTACAATTCTGAGTCGTTTTTTTCCATAGCTAAACTTTTTAGGATTTGATTCACTTTTTCTATATATAAACTTAGATTCTGACTTCAAATTCTGAGTCGTCTCTTCTACAGGAAAAGCTTGATATTATGGGTGTTTTTCTTTAGAAGAATTCTAATATTCTAAATCGTTTTTTTACATAGAGAAATCTTAAGATTCAGAGTCGTTTGTCCTATATAAAAAACTTTGATATTCTTAGTAATTTTTTCTTAGGAAAAACTTTCAGATTTCAAGTCTATAGAAAAATTTTAAGATTTTAAGTCTCTTTTTTTTTAAAGATTACTTTCATATTCGAATCGATTTTTCTACAGTAAAACTTTCAAATTAGAAGTCGTTTTTCGATTTAAAAAACCCCTATGGTTCTGAATTATGTTTCTTCAGTAAATCAAAATTCTTAGTAGTTCTTTCAAAATCTGAATTTCCTTTTCCAGAGAAACTCTTTTAGCTTCTGAGTGGCTTTTTGTATAGAAAAACGCTCAGTTACTGATCTAGTTTTCCTATAGAAAAGCTCTTACTGATTCTGATTAATTTTTGTTCTTATTCTGAGGTATATTTCATATAAAAAATTTTTATATTTATTTTCCTACAGCAATCCCTAAAATTCTGAGATATTTTGAGGTATATTTCATATCAAAAAACCCTCAGATTTTGAGGCATTTTCATATGGAAAAATCATATTTTGATGCATTTTTCATGTAGAAAAACCTTCTAAAGTTTTGCCCTGTGGAAAACCCCTGAATTTCTGTTTTTTTTTCATGAAAAAACGTTCAAAATACTAAATATTTTTTTTTGTAAAAACACTTTCACATTCCGCGGCATGTTTGGTACAGAGAACCCTCAGATTTTGTTTATTATTTACTAATAGGAAATGCTTAAATTTATTAAGAATATTCTCAATTTATCGCCTATTTCCTTTACTAATAAAATATATCACAATTTGAATAACAATCCTTAATTGTCCAATAATTTTGTTCATATCATTTATGATTGTTATAAAAACTAAATGGTCTTGTTATCCAAAATCACAACACATCCTCTCGGAGGATGTTATTAATATCCTTAAAAAAATCTATTACTACTAGACAAACATATGTGCACTTCCGACCCGAGTAAACAGCAAAGCAAACCTCAATGAAAATGTGCTCAAGATACAAAAATAAATTGGTAAATTGAAAAAATTTAATCTAGTTCTTCTCTAAAAATAATCTGACAGCTAAAAGAATTGAAATGGAAATTCAGTATTCAGCCTAACGCAACCACACATTAACTTCCGTTTTCAACAAGACAACATCCTGTTTTTTTTTGGTTACGGATGTGTGATCATTCTCACTTTGTAACATTAATATATGGAGACATATATATACAACACATTAAATGTTTCCATTTTGTAACAATTTCAGCTGATATTTAAATGTAATTTGTCATGACGTTAACGAAAAAAAAAAAAAAAAAACAAACAAAAGAAAAACTCGTTCAAATAAAAATAAAACCATTTACAGAGCAGTGTAATTTTTTTATCCTTGGAAAATTTTCACAAGAAACGATGAGGGTCGTTAGTGTGTTACAATAAATTGCGGGGAAAATACCATAAGTACGTTGAACGCAAATTGAGGGGAAATGAAAAAAAGAAAAAAGTTTTTTTTTTTTTGCATATTTATAATATAATTTTCTATAGAGATGTTTTATTTCTTGAAAACAAAATTGTTATTTTTTGTGGCGGGTGTATCTTAAAAATTCATCGTAATTTAGTTTTATGTTTTTTTTTTCGTCTTCAAGTGTTAATTTTTATAAGTAATTTTTTTTTTGTAGGACGTTCTCTTCGGTTCTCTTTAAATGAAAATAAAAAATAAAGTAAAAGTTCAGGGCTTAAAATAAATGTAATTGGTAGCAAATATCCAAGAAGAAAATTTGGGCATTTGTCATAAAACCTTATACATAGGACATAAAAACGGCAGCCTGAAAAGTCCTCTTAAAGCAATTGAAAACAAGTAAGAAAATTATAGTCGGTCTAGACCAACTATACGATACCCTATACCATGCGTTTACAGATCCTATCTCATAGGTCCAACTAACTGGACATAGAAAATAAGCATAAACCAAATTTGAGTGGGATTTTTATTAATTTTTTTGGCTGCAGATATGAAAAAGTTCATATCGGATGCTATATCTATACCTGGACTAGGCCCAAAAATGGACCGATCCTGACTATGTTTGGTAAAGTCTCTCGGATTTTGCAAAAATATATGCAAATAAAATTTGAGAAGAATCAGTGCAATATTTTTGTTTTTTGATAGATTTAAGTGAAGATCGGGAAGCAGCTCTATCTAGGGCCTATGACTAAGAGCTGTTCCATAGGGATCATTTTTGGACTACTCATTAATGGATGTAATAAATGCATACAAACCCAATTTGACTGAGATCTATATGATAATTTGGGACGTATGGCAATTTATGTCGATTTCATAGGGGTCATTTGTATGGGGGCTAGGTCTGAACATGGACCGATTCTCACCAATTTCAAAAGCGTTGCAAGTTACCAAATTATATATATCAAATTTCGTCAAAATATGTTCATAGTTGCGACCTGCAGTTTGATTACAAGGTTTACATGGACACACAGACGGACGGACGGACGGACGGACATCGTTAAATCGAATCAGCAAGTGATTCTGATCAGTAAGTGATTCTGATTCGATCGGTATAATTAGAGATGGGTCTAGGTCAAATATTTTTGGTAGTTACAAACAGCAGCACAAAGTCATTATACCCAAACCACGCAGTGGTATAGGGTATAAATACATTTTTGGTTTTAACTTGTATTTATTCTTCAACTCGATACAATTCCTTTTTTCAAAATTTAAAATTTTCGATTCCTTCCAAATATTCCGCTCACTCAAACCCTTCAAAATAGGCATCTATGTCGTATGTGATTTCATCACACAGCGGTTTCAAACAAAAGAAAAATAAATATATACTAGAGGAAACGTGCTGCTCCGCAGCATTATTATACCCTTATACTTTGTGCTGCTGTTTGTAACTACCAAAAATATTTGACCTAGACCCATCTTTAATTATACCGATCGAATCAGAATCACTATCTGATTCGATTTAACGATGTCCGTCCGTCCGTCCGTCCGTCCGTCCGTCCGTCCGTCCGTCCGTCCGTCTGTCCGTCTGTGTGTCCATGTAAAGCTTGTAATCAAACTGCAGGTCGCAAATATGAATATATTTTGACGAAATTTGGTATATAAGCTTTTATCGGCCATAGGATGAACGCTTTTGAAATTGGTGAGAATCGATCTATGTTCAGACCTAGCCCCCATACAAATGACCCCTATGAAATCGACATAAATTGCCATAAGATCCAAATTGTCATATAGATATTACTCAAATTGGGTTTGTATGCGTTCATTACATCCACTAATGAGTAGTCCAAAAATGATCCCTTTGACCCCATATAGAGCTGCTTCCCGATCTTCACTTAAATCTATTAAAAAACAAAAATATTGAACTGATTCTTCTCAAATTTTGTTTGTACATATTTTTGCAAAATACAAGAGACTTTACCAAACATGATCAGGATCGGTCCATTTTTGGACCTAGTCCCTTTATAGATATAGCATCCGATATGAATTTTTTCATATCTGCAGCCAAAAAAATTAATAAAAATCCCACTCAAATTTGGTTTTTGCTTATTTTCAATGTCCAGTTAGTTGGGCCTAAGAGATAGGGTTTCTAAACGCATGGTATAGGGTATCGTATAGTCGGTCTAGACCGACTATAATTTTCTTACTTGTTTATTTTATGCTCTTTTGTGAGAAAATCTTTTAGTTTTTTTGCGAATCGCTTTTTGCCCTTTTTTGAGCCGGGGTTTTTTAAAATTTGAAATTTATTTGTTCGTCCTTCCGCGCTTTGTCCGTCCTCTTGCACTTTAGCATGGAAAACTCCTCAGGGACCCGTGCTGCAGCATTAGGATAGACTATGTATGAGAGGGTGTAATTATTACATAAAATCATTTTACAGTACTTCCTTCCAGACAATGTTAGCTCTGCGTCGCCCCTTAGGTTTAATTTCTACCTTTACATTTCTAAATGTTCTTCCTCGAGATAAAGCACAGTAATACCAGTACAGTAATACCAAAATATGCGGGAGAAGTTAACCTACAGTAAAACAATATCGGAATTTGCCCGGAGAAGTTAACTAACAGTAGTACCAAAATTTGCCAAGAGAAGTTAACGTACAGTAATACCAAAATATGCCAAGATAAATTAACGTACAGTATTGCCAAAATATGCCAAGAGAAGTTAACGTACAGTAAAACAATATCCGAATTTGCCCTTAAAAGTTAACGAACAGTGAGACAAATTTGCCAAGAGAAGTTAATGTACAGTAATGCCAAAATATGCCAAGAGAAGTTAACGTACAGTAATGCCAAAATATGCCAAGAGAAGTTAACGTACGGTAGAAGTAAAGTTGGTTGTCCACGCATAACTTTCCTCAAACAAAACGAATTTAAGCATTTAATAGCTCAAAAGAAGAGCTTGATCCACTGAGTGTTCTTAGACTTATGTCAACAGCCTACGTTAATTAGAGGTTTAAGTGAAGGAAAATATTGAAAAAATCTTGAAAAAAGTATAACTTGAGTAAGGTGGGAGTTGAGTAAATTCCAATGGTTGATGACATATCTGTGTCTAAATACCTTTCATTTAAAAAAAAATGAAGGAAATCGGCCGGATAGAACGGACAGATGGACTGACTTTAGTTTTCATAAATTCTTTTAATATATAAGTTTAAAAATATAAAGAAATCGACTTGAAATTTTTGTTAGAATTCCGATACTTCAATTTTTTTTTTGTTTTATTTTATAGTTTCCAAAAATATTAAAAATATCTCGAACATCCATCCATGAAACCTATTTTTTTTTATTTATTTTTTTTTGGAAAATATATAAACAGTTATATTTTTTTCCGCATACCAGTATGCAGAGGATATATAAGTATAAGTTTCTTATTTCCTTTGCAATAATTAGAAAAACAATCTCGACCCCATAACTTATATATATATATATTCTTGATCCTTACAAGCAGAATTCATATATGTAGCGATGTCTGTCTGTCCGTCTGTGGAAATCACGATTACGCCCTTAACTGGTCTGATAGACTGCTCATTTTGAGTGCAAAGGATTCCCTGACATCCTGAACAGGTTTCCGTTTAAAATCATCAAAACCGGATCAATAGTTCCTGAGATTTTGATGAAAATGTAAATAAACTTTTGAAAAAAAAAAAAATGATTTTTCTATGTTGTTCTTGTTGCTGTTGTTATTCCAAATTTAGTTATTTGTGTGTGAAGCTCTAATTGTTGTTTTTGTTGTGATCCTTGGGTTTATAGCATTTGCATCATGGGTGTGTATGTATGTTTAAACTCGACGTGTTCAGAGGTACAAGTCGTGCACAGTGGGTCGAATAGCAACTGTTCCGCTTAAATTACTCCATAACTCACACAGTTCAACTGTTTGAGCTGGGGTTTCATTTTAAATATTCGTCTTGAATTTGCCCATCGATCCCTCTTTTTTATTTTTAATTTTGGCTCACATTTTTCTGGAATTTGTCTCCAAAAATTAGTTTTTAAGTAGTAAAAAAATAATGATTTTTGGCGCAAATGTGACCTACGGAGCGCAAGAATGGGCTTTTTTTTCAAAAATTTTCAGCTGAGAATCTTCGTTGCGATAAATACTAAAATACTGTCTGCATGAAGCTGCGGCGAAAAATTTAAAATTTTTCATCCTTTCAGAATTTTTGCACATTTAAAAGAAAATTTTTGTTAATGTCAAAAAATTCACGTAGACAGTTTTTTAGTATTTATTTCAATGAAGATTTGTGGCCCAATGGCTGCCTTTAAGGGTTAAGTAGTCTTGCACCATGAAATATTTCTTATTTTAAAGTAAACATATTATTTGGAAAAATCTAAGAATAAAAGTTGTTTCTAAAAACATCGGCTTTAGCCTGCTTAGATACGCCGCCGATAATTTGTTAGGCAGCTTTCGCTGTAAACTATTTGGAAACGGTTTGACCCTCTGCATATGTCATATTAGCTTAGGCATAGCCAATCTTTTTTTTTAAATGCCAAAAATCGTCAATACGAAAGACCACAAGTAAAAGTATTAAATTCGGCTGTGCCCAATCTTTTGTACCCTCCATGTGGGTTTTTCGTTTACACTAATGTCTAGACTTATTGTACTATTTATAACAAACTAGCAGATTCCAGCCCTCGAAATTCGAGTGCAAATTCTAGGAAATTTTATTTTTTCATTAAATAAAGACCCTAAAAGTATGCTAATCAATTATAGCCAATTCACAAATCAATACAAAAGACAAACTCAGTTTTATTACAAACACATTAACAAATTTAATAAACACACACATAGCATTGTATAATTTTTTGTATGTATTAGTAGCGACTTTAAATGCAATTTACTCAAAATAAAGGGAAAAAAATTAAAAATCTGTAAATCTGCAAAACGTCTAAAAAGAAATTCCTTTCAAATAATATACGCTTGGTCAAAATCGGGATAAAACGGTAGAACAAAACATCAGTCACAATAAATCGCCTAGCCTATTAATATTATAGATGTAAGCAAAATATTTTTTAAATAGTAAACAATTTGATAAATTAACAAAAAAAATTTACAAGACACTGAATTTTTAAATTATTTTTAAAGGTTTCTTCATATTTTTCGACATATCTTGGCACAATGATGCCGGACTTACCAATTTTTCAATAGCAACCTTCTCGAAATAATGATAAGCAATATTATCATAATCTTAATCACCGAAATGGTTTACTTTGTGAACGAGCATGATTTCAACAGGCAGACAAACAGACGGACGGGCGGACAGTTGTGCATCGCTATATCAACTGGAATTGTAAAGATCACATATATACATACGATATGGGATCGCAAAGGCATTTTTTGATGCGCTACAGTGGTGTGGATTGCACAAAAATAATAGAATTAATTTTTTTTTTTTTAGACAATTTGTCATGATTTGATAAATTCTAGATATTTGTTTTGTAGAAAAAAATCTAACAAAGCTTAAGACAGGTTTATAAAAAAAAAGTTTTTCTTTATACTTGACAAACAAAATTCACTAAGTCTGGCAACCCTTGATTTAAAACGATATACTAATATATTCTTTTGCTCTCATGTTATTAGTGAATTATTTAATTACTTGACGAATACCTTGTGAATCGGATGTTATCAAGTGATTTTTACTATTTATTTCAAAAAATGATTTCGAACATAATGCAGATTTTCAGAGTGGGATGATGTCCGTATAAAGCCTAAAAATAATAAAAAAATGGATATGAAATGCATAAAATATAATATTTGATTTGTTTGTTTGGTTTGTTTCAAATTCAAGTAAATCACTGTTTTCCTTTAACTATTTTAGTATTTGTTTCTGCTAAAATTTTGTTTATTTTAGTTAAAAAAAAAATTGGAGAGTTACAACAAATTAATAAAATTGTTTAAGTGTCCGGGAATATATACTCATCTCAGCATGTAAAGATGAATTTTTATTTTTTACAACATTTTTTACTTTACGGGAAACTATAGTATTGGGTATCCATAACATTAATAGGCCAGGCGATTTCTTGTGACCGATGTAACTTTGTCAGTTTTACCATGACTTTCACCAAACATTCCTTATTGGAAAGGTATTTCTTTTTAGCTGTCCACTAGATATACAAATTTTTAAACTTTTGCATTTTTTAATTTTTTTTAATAAAATGCATTATTTCTTAAAGTTGTTAATGTGTTTGCAAAAACTGTATATGAAAAGTCCTGTGTTGAATTGACTAATAATTTTGGACATAAACCAATAACGCAATCGAATTTTATCTATAATATTAATAGGCTAGGCGATTTCTTGTGGCTGATGTTTTGTTCTACCGTTTTATCCCGATTTTGACCTAACGTGTATTACTTGAAAGATATTTCGTTTTAGCCGATTTGCAGATTTACAGATTTTTAAATTTTTTCCTTTATTTTGAGTAAATTGCATTATTATAACTATAATAGTTGCTACTAACATATGCATACATAAAATTATACAATGCTATGTGTGTGTTTGTTAAATTTGTTAATGTTTTTGTAATAAAAATGAGTTTGCTTTCTGTTTTGATTTGTGAATCGGCCATAATTGATTAGCATACTTTTAGGGTCTTTATTTAATGAAAAAATAAAATTTCCTAGAATTTGCGCTGGAATTTCGAGGGCTGGAATCTGCTAGTTATAATAATTGCATAGCACACGCCCATTGTTGAATTGTGAATTTGAATAGCATACTTTAGGTGGCATAAAACATTGAGAGAAATAAATTAAATTAAAAAATAGAATATCCTAGAATTTGTGCTCTAATTCGAGGGCTGGGCTCTGCTAGTGTTATTCAAGCCGCCATCAACTTTACCTTATTACTTGTAATACCCTGTAACACTCTCTGGTCATTTTATAATGAGTTTGTGCTGATATTTGTAGCTCCCACCTTGTATTAGACCGATTTACACCCAATCACTTACTAAGTCAATTTAGCGATGTCCGTCCATCCACCCGCCTGTCGTTTGTGTGTCTGTTTGTCCATTGTAAACTTTGCAGCCAAACTACAAAACGGAACTATGAATATATGTTGATGAAATATACGATGAACGCTATTGAAATTGGTGAAAATCGGTGCTCATTCAGACCTAGTCCCTATGAGATCTACTTATATTGCTATAAGATCCAGTTATCATATAGATCTCGGTCAAATTGGGTTGTGTGTGTTTTTTCATCCATTAACCAGTAGTCCAAAAATAAACCCTATGGGATGAGTTTCAGTCAAAGTCCCCATATAAAGCTGCATCCTAATCTTCATTTAAATCTATCAAAAAACACAAATATTGTACAGATTTTTCTGAAATTTGGTTTGTTTATGTTTTTGCAAAAAACATGGTCTTTACCAAATATGGGCAGGATCGGTCTATTTTTCGACCTAGTCCTCATATAAATATAGCGGTAACAGATAACAAGATCAATGGTAATAATTTCAATTGAATTGACAATGATCCCATAATCATGCTAAATAAAGTCAATTGACATTGCAAATTGAAATAAACAAAAAAAAAATTTTTAAATAAAGTAATTAATGTGCGTGCGTGATGCAATCCAGTGCGTGGAGCATGTTGATTCAAAGAAATATTTGTTAGTTTTTTTTGCAAATCCTATATGATAATCGTTTGTGAATGAGTATCGTAAGTAAAAAGCGAAGGGGAAGACAATGATGAAGTCATCCATTTCTACCAGAGTAATGACACTTTATATTGCATCCTTTGTACCAAAAACCCTCGCAATACAGTGTTATTTCCACGCAGCCATTTTAAACTTGGTATGCAGAATGTAATTCAAAAATTGTGAAACATGCAGCGGATGCATAATATCCTATCCTCTGCCGTTACCGCAGACAAGTTGTTGGCAATACAGCAAAAATATTCCAATAACTTTTATAATAACATGTCAAATATACGAAATGAATTAAAATTTTAAATAAAAAAAGCATACAAAAAATAAATCTACATGCGTTATCGCATGGAGCGGGAGGGGGCGTTGTACGCGAAGCTACAATTGAATTTATTTCGCATCATTGCACAGTGGCCGAAATATCCAATCTAGCAGCGCTTTGTTCATAACTTTAAAAAACATAAAAAAAAATTGTGAATCAATTTTTTTTTTAATTTATATACATTTATTTATAACCCAGTCATAAAATTTTAAAATTTGTTTGTTTTTTTAAGTATATGGGTAGATCCATATATAACCAACAAATAAAATAAAATGTTAGTTCATTTTTTTTCATTACACGAGTAAATTAAATTTCAAAATTAAGGCTGTCAGGTAGGCCATTTATGTTTAAAAGAAGCTACTTGACCTCATCATCTACTTTGATGTGTTTTTTTTGGAGTATTTCGAGGTGCTTTTAGATTTATATGAAATAAAAGGATCCGACGGAACCAATAGAACGTGCAGTAAGTCTTACATTGTATGCAATCTCGATTCTTTTCGCGTGTGATTCAGCCTATAACTGCGAAAATGTTTATATCTTGCCTCAAGTGCCTCTTCTGACATCATTCCTATTGGTAGCGAAACATTTTCAATAATATCTGCTCCATGTATTAATATTTTATGTACATATAAAACCAAGTGTAAATGCAAACAATTATTTTTGCTGTTTCCCTGGCATATAATCGAATAGTCTTATAGGGGTGTATCAGATTTTTTTGATCGCGAGTGGATAATGTTTTAATTTTTATTTGTACGCGTTCAAGAACATGTTCTGTTTTTTAGCAGTACACGCCCAAGAAGACGAACTTAAGGTAAAGCTACACTCGAATCTGTGCGGTTTATGTGTGTTCGAAACAAAAAATTCGTGATAGAAGCATGTTCGTGTAATTAACGAAATATTAAAACGAAACACAGTCATGTTTGTGTTCGGCACCGTACAAAATTTCGAAACACACATAATTGATATCAATATAAAAATATGTGTTGGCTGCTTTAGAACAGAAAGTTGTGTATTTGATGTGTGTATTTTCTTAACTTTGGCTTTTAATTAAAATGAAATAGCAAATCTTTTTAAAAAATTTAAATATTTAATTTTTTGCTGTCAACAAAGTTGCAAAAAAGCTCAAAAATAGTTATCTGTGCGAATTTTAGGAACAAAAAAAAAAAAAAAAGAAAACTGGTTTAGATTTTCAAAACAAAAAAGAAAAAAATTTGCGAAATTTTGAATTTTAAAATTTCGCTAAAACGCCGCTAGATTAAGTATTTCGACCACTGTGCAATGTGGGAAATAGTGTCAATTGACTTTATTTCCATTGCTCTTGTTACCTGTCACCAAATATAGCACCCGATATGGACTTTTTCATTTCTACAGGTAAAAAATTAATAACATTGTCACACAAATTTATTTTGTGTTTATTTTCTGTACCCAAATTTTACAGGGTATCCAATAGTCAGTCTAGGTTGACCATAATTTGCCTACTTGTTTATATTAAAAAAATATGTGGCTATGCCTAAGCTAATATTAAACGTATAGAGTTCCAAGACGGCGGCTTCTTAACATATTGTCGGCGGCGCGCAGTGGGGATTTTTGTATGGAGGTGAGGAAAAAAAAGTTTTTTTTTTCACAAAATGTAATAGTTTATTGACTGAAACTATGTACGTGTACATATTAAACTAATTTGAAGACTCGCGGAAAAAATGGGCGGGATCGGACCAATGGGCGTGGCACCCACTATACAAAGTAAATATTTCATATCGTATAACTGGAGTAGTATAACAATGAAAGCCGTGTGAGTTCATAAGTTATCAACGTTAGTACTCGGAAAAAAATGGGCGGGATCAGATTAGTGGGCGTGGTACCCCCCATACAAAATGGCATATATGTATATGAAGTACTATAATAGAGAAAATCTTGGAACTTTGTCCGAGTTCATGAGTTATTAATGTGAGTAGTCGGACAAAAATGGGCGTGATTGTAGCTGTGGGCGTGACATACTGGGGATTTTTGTATGGAGGTGAGGTGAAAAAATATAGTTGTTTAATGACTGATGTAGTTTTATTTATGTAAGAAGAACATAAAATGATATGAAATTAAAAATATGTATCTCATAAATATGCTGACAAACTTAAGTTGTACGAAAACATATTATGATTCTATTATTATTATTATTCTGTAAGAGCCTTAACTTCATTACTTATATCACTTAACTTTTTCTTGCTAAACGAAGGAGTTAAATGTGATATCATTGGGTCTGATGTTACCATCATTCGGTGCATAATATCTTTGTTCGTGGCAATTCGACTACATATCCTGCAGTGTCTGAGCCGATATTTTTTACAGTCTTTGTTACGTCTTTCTTGAGCCTCTTCGGACAGTAAGCCTATAGGAAAAATACAGTTTTCCATTATATCTTTTCCGTGAATAAGAATTGTACCACTCGTAAAGTGCAACCAACTTTTTTCCCGTCTCCAGACAAAAATCACTAAATTTTTTTGGGTCCACTGCCTCGCTGAAGGTAATAGCTTCGAGAATAATTGAAAACCTCTTAACTATGTCTTCATCTAGACCCAAGATTTCGGAAATTATAGTTGGATTAGCAAAGAACCGTCGTAACGTATTTCCTGAATTTGTCGTACCAGAGCCTTGCTGGCCAGTATCAACCTGTATACCAATTTTCTCTTTAAGTTCACGTCTTATCAACTCCTCTCGGGCTTCCTTTATCGGACGAGTATTTGAGTCGACTCTCCCACTTTTAAATTCAATATTATAAGCTATATGCGAAACACACTCCATCAGTTTAATAAAGGGTTTTTCAATAAGAGCGCTACAAAAGTTTTTTTAAATAAAGCAAAAATGGTTTTGGATATCAATGAAATTCTTTGTTCCTGTGAAAGTACGTTCGATGCCATTATGTATGGAAATCAATCTCTTTTGCATGGCCACCATGGGCACGCTTGCAGAAGTCCAGACGCTGAACCCAATTTCCGACGGTTTTCAAACATAAATCGGCCGATACTGGTGCAATTTCAAGTTCGATATTCGTACGCAGTTCACCAATCGTCGCTGACTTGCTGGCATAGACCATAGACTTGACGTAGCCCCACAGGAAATAGTCCAACGGCGTCAAATCGCACGACCGAGGCGGCCAATCGACTGGACCATTTCGTGAGATAACACGTTCTCCAAACTTGGTTTCCAATAAATTGATAGTGACATTCGCTGTGTGGTTTGTGGCGCCGTCCTGTTGGAACCACATGTCCTCCAAGTCCACATCATCCAATTGGGGCCAAAAATATTCGGTTATCATTGAACGGTAGCGATTCCCATTCACAGTAACGTGCCGGTCTTGATCATCACGAAAGAAGTACGGCCCAATGACGCCGCCGGCCCATAAACCGCACCAAACCGTAATTTTTCGGGATGCAATGATGACTCATGGAGTACGTGTGGATTGCTGTCTGACCAATAACGCATATTTTGTTTATTGACGAAGCCATTCAGTCATTCAACTGAAGCCTCAGCCTCAGCTGCAGCAATATTCTCGACACTACGGGCACTTTTTTGTCTCACTGGCATGGGAACTTTTTGTACTGTGCCTGTGGATTCAAATTTTTCCACTAGACGCTCAATTGTTGATCTACTTGGACGATTATGACGACCATAAATTGGACGTAGCGCTCTTAACGTTGAGGCCACTGATTCCGAATTTCGGTAGTAAATTTTAATAAATTCGACTCGTTGTTGGCTCGTATATCTTTCCATCATGAAATGGCAAACCTTACTGAAGAGAAATGTCAAAAGAGCAGCAAGAAATATGGCGTCGTTTGCTGTCCCTGTCTTTCTACTTTTGTAGCGTCCCTGTTAAAAAATCCTTTACGTGCATGAAGTGGTGACATACCAAATTGCAGTGCTTCTTCACTTACCGGCCTAGCTTTAACTTCTTCGATTTAATTCATCTTCGAGGTGTGGCTCCATAAATAAAACAAGAAGATGCTGCTGGTGTTTCCGTTTGTGATTGTGCTGTCTTCCCGTCAATCATTGTATAATATAATTCATGTTTTTCTTTAAAGTACGATTACTTATTGTCAACTCAGATATTCTTAGTTGCGATATTTCCTCATCGACCCTTCTCTTTCTTTTCGTATAACTTCAGGTGTCTCTTTGACATATGCAAACTGTAGTGTGCTACAATACGGTGTGGAAGAAGCTTTATAATACATAAGCTTTATTGTTATTCCATACTGATTTATTTATGTCCTCACTGAATGATAATTTTAGTGGTACAACTGATGTCATATATAAATGAGAGGCAGATATTGTATCCTCTGAAAACCTCTGTTGATACCCAAAATGTCCAGTTGACCCATCACAACCCCATTTAGAGTACAATGCTAGATTTCCGCTTTCAATTTCGTTTATCTCTTCTAGTGACTTAGCCTCTAGGATTCTTTTAGCAGTATGGTCCAATAGATTTTGCAGAGGTACACTATCTGAATTTTCAGCGATAGCAATTCCTTGAGGATAACTGTTAGTTTTTTCTTTCGTATGTCATACCCTTCACTTTGTAACCAATGCATTAGATATTCGTATTTTTCTTTTGTAAGTTCAAGCTTTGTAAACATACTCAATGTTTTTTTTGTACACATTTTTTGCTTGATTATTGAAATACTAGGAGAAAAATCAATCACTTCGTTTGGCGCGATCACAGCACTCCTCAAACAATTTCCGTGGCCGACCAAGTACAGAACTAGTGGAACATTTACCCTCACTGTAATCAATTCTAAACGTGCCTTCAAGCCAATTTGCATTATTTTTTTCAAATCGCGGCTTCACACGCTGCCAGTAAAAACGTTTGTATATTGTATCAAAAATTTCACATATTCTATCTTCGCTTAAGCCAACGTACGATTGTTCCAAAAACCGTTTTAATTTCGTTCTGTCTTTGTCACATTCCATAAGCTCCGAGCATAAAACTGCGTATGAAATAGAAAAACTTTCCATTATCGTCTATATAACTCACTTAAATTATCGCAACCCGCAGATTATTAATAGCTGCTAGTAAGACAACTATAAAGTAATTGGTATTGAATTTAATAAGCTTTATAGATTTATTGATTTTTCTTCAATTAAATTTGTCTTAACACATAATTATCAATTAAATTTTTTCTTGTTCGCATACTTTTTAAATGTTTTTGGCACTCCCATTCCAAGTAAATATTTATTGTCATATTGGGAATTTGTGCTTACAAAAATTATGCTATTGCTCCACATGAACAATGGCATATGAGAAAAATTTAATATAAATTCAATAACAACAACAACATAGATTTTTTTTTACATTTTTGTTGAAATTTCTGGAACTGTTGAACCGATTTGGATGATTTTAAATAGCAGATTGCTCAAGATAGCAGAGAATTATTAGCACTAAAACTAAGCAACCCAGCTATCCACCTGAGGGTGTGATCATGATATCCATAGTCGGACAGACGGACACTGCCATTTCAAAACCGCTTGATAAAAGAATCTAGAATATGTGTATTTTTTGAGGTCCAGGTTTGTTTCTAGTTATTACAAACGGAATGGCAAACTTATGAATGCCCTCTGCAACTTGTGTGGCGGGTATACTTAATCGACAAAATGAATTTATGATCGCTTTTATAATATATTGCGAGTATTTGCAAACTCCAGCAAACAATCGTCTTTGGACGACCTACACTAAATTTCAGTTTGAGCCAATGACGGTCACGATTATATTCAGTAAACACGGTGCCTTAGTTCGGTACTTCATCACCAAATGAAAATTTTCGCGATTTAATTTAATTTTTTTTTTTACGAAATTAATTTTTTAAGTCTCTGTAAACAACACAAATTACAAAACATGCTGAGTCAGAAAAAAATCCCACATATTTTATATGCTTTACCCGTCATTCTTGTTATCATTGTTATTTTGTTTCGTTTGAACCTTTTTTACAAGAGTTTATTAAGAAATCATTTATTTCAATGCCAGTGGAGTTCAGATTGCAAGCGCACAAAAATCTTTAGTTATATTGAGGTTTTTAACTAAAATCAAATCAAAAAGGAAATGGCATCAATTTGAAAATAATTAAAATGTTAAAAAAAAAGAAATTTTTATGTAGAGAGAAAGGAAACGATTTGCAAATTAAAATTTTAAGATTTCATCTTAAATGGCACATGATAAAATGTGCATTACATTGTGATTTTCCCATATTCATATATGATTTATATATAATTTATTCTTAAATTTAATTTTTTTTTTATTAAATTTTACTATGCGAAAAGACTGCTTCCACCAGACATAATTCTACATAACAAAATGTTTACTGTTATGAAATATAAACGTCATCATTTAACCATTCAAATCAAACAAATTAATTTAGAATATTTTCAAGTTTTATTTCTTGCTAACTTAGGCTTCAATTGAAGCAATATTTCATGAGATTCACACGTCAAATCAAGTCACCTACTGTGTAATACGATGACACTGACACTTGTTAGAGAAACGCTAAAAAAAAGAAACTTAATTTATATTCATTTAGTGTTTTTTTTTTTTTTTGCTATAATTGATGCAGGTTCATGTTTATGAATGTGAATGTTTGTTGGTACGAAGTCGGCTATTATTGTCGTTCCAGTTGCCATTCGCAAAACAAATATGACATGAAATAAAAATTTATATTTGTTTTTTTTTTTTGTTCATCATCTCTTAAATAACAACAAAACAAATATATATATAAGTGATATTGTTTTGATTGCAGAGGGAAGGCAACATAACTAATATTAACGAAAATCATAAACAAACTAATTTTGAGTAAAATGTTTCTTTAGACAGATTTTAGGGAACATCGCGAGGCTGCTCTTTTATCAGGACTATGACTAAAAAGGTTTTATATCCAAAAACGAGTAAGGCCATTAAATATGACAATAGCTAGTCTTTTACTGCCTCCACATTTTCTTGTAAATAAAAAAAAAAAATGTAATTTTTATTTATTTTGGGAAATTACATAAATTTCAAATGTCGAATAATTCTTAACATTTACATAAAAAAAATTTTTTTAACGTGAAAAATCTAAGGCGAAAATAATCTAAAGAAATTTTTAATGGAACAGAAGTCTTATGTAAAAAATATTTCTAACGAAAAGTTAAGAGATGTTGCACATGAAAATTTGAAGACGAAAGAAAGGGACAATTAAATAAACTAGCAGATCCCAGCCCTCGAAATTCGAGTGCAAATTAATTATGACAATACCTAGTCCTTTAATGCCTCCATATTTTCTTGTAAGTAAAAAAAAAATTTTTTTAACGAGAAAAATCTAAGGCGAAAAGAATCTAAAGAAATTTTTAATGGATCAGAAGTTTAGGGTAAAAATATTTCTAACGAAAAATTTAGACGCATAAATAATGCTGCACAAAAAAAATTGAAGACGAAAGAAAGGGATGATTAAATAAACTAGCAGATTCCAGTCCTCGAAATTCGAGTGCAAATTCATTTAATAAATTAATTTATAAGACCCTAAAGGTAGGCTAATCAATTTTAGCCGATTCACACTTCAACACTTTTTATTGTTGTTATTGGTTTATGTCCAAAATTATTTTTCAATTCAATACAGGGCTTTTTGCAAATACATTAACAAATTTAATGAAAACTGTGTATGCAGCATTGATAATTTTATGTATGTTTTGGTAGCAACTTTATATGCATTTACTCCAAAAAAATGTAAAAATCTGAAAACTTGGTGGACAGCTAAAAAGAATTGCCCTTCAAATGAGAGATGTTTGGTCAAAAAACGGATTAAAACTTTCATGCTTACATCGGTCACAAGAAATTGACTTGCCCATTAATATTATAGATATTTAGGTCTAGACTATACGATGTCATCTATCATGCATTTGGACAGATAATCTTGGATCCCATTTTGCTGAAGCAAGAACTGGATATAGAAAATAAGCATATAACATATTATAGTGCTATTATTATGAATATGTGCCATGTAAAGATGAAAATGCTCACATCTTGTCCTAAATCAAAAAATGGACCGATATTGAACATATTTCTTTTCCTCAAAAACACGTTATAATAAATTTTAATAAAATCTGTGCCATATTTCTGCTTTTGATAGATTTAAGTGAAAATCGGAATCAACTTTATATAGGTATTTAGAGTAAAAATGGTCATATAGTGTTTGTTTTTAAACTACTCATTATTACATAGAATCCACAAACATACACCAATTTTTGTCGATGTATAAAAAATAATCAGGACCTTACCACAATTTCAGTCGGTCTGAAATGGGTTATTTTGTATGAGGGCTAGGTTTGAGCATACACCGGTTTTCACCAACTTCAATAGCGTTCGTCCTATGGCCAATAAAATTTATAAATTTCATTAAAATATATTCGAATTTGCTACCCGTTCTTTGATTACAAGGTTTACATGGACACACAGATGACTGGACAGACAGACTGGTGGACGGACAGATAGTAAAAGGTACATGTTGCTCAAATATTTTTCGTCTATGCAAACATCAGCACAAAGTCATTATACCCTGAGTAAATAGTGGTATCTATAATATTAATAGGCTAGGCAATTGCTTGTGACCGATGTTTTGTTCTACCATTTTAACCCAATTTTGACTGAACGTATATTATTTGAAAGGTATTTCTTTTTAGCCGTTTTGCAGATTCACAGATTTTTGAATTTTTCCCTTTGTTTAGAGTAAATTGCATTTAAAGTTGCTACCAACACGTACATAAAACTATACATATGCTATGTGTGTTTTATTCAATTTGCTAATGAGTTTGTTATCTTCATTCACAATAATAATAAAACATAAAAGTGTTGGTTTGTGAATTGGCTTAGTTGAAAAATAAAGCTTCCTAGAAATTGCACTCGAAGTTTTAGCGCTGGAATCTGCTAGTAGGGTATAAATATTGATAATAATTAGTTATTTATAGTTCGGTTCGAGATCATGTATACATTTTCTAATACTAGAAAAGATAATACTTTATGCAATGTAAGAGAAATTTGAAAAAAATTGAAGACAGCGCTAGACTTGTTCATCTTCAGCATCCTTCTGCCTATTACTTCAACTCATGCTTAATCAACTATTTAATTCAACATTAGAAAGAAAAGAACATGAGAAATGTTTTTTCTTTCTCTTCATACGAGAGTTAGAACGAACAAGCAGAGTTTTTCCAATTTATAGCTTTCTCTACATTAACATCGCTTTGATCAATTACAAATCTCGTAATGTGAAAAAAGCTCTTTTGTTTTACCAACCGTCCCATAGATGGGAACTGTAATGGCCTGTGAAATCTTAACAGATTTATCACAATTGCATTGGACCGTATGTTTTTGTATGTTAGTTTTTTATGTATTGTCGATCTTGTGTTGTAATAATAATACTTAGTTATTTATAGTTCTGTTCGAGATCATATAAATAACTCACTATAAATAACTAATTATTATTATTACAACACAAGATCGACAATACATAAAAAACTAATATAAATATTTATGTTGCCAAAACAAAAAATTGTAACGAAAAATTAAATTGAGCAAAAAAAAATTGTTGAGCTAAAATTATTAGCATTATCTAATAATAATAGCATTATCGTTGCAAAAATTTAAACATTATTTAAAAAAATTACTAAATAAACTTAATAAAGAATTTTTGCAAAAAAATTTCCGGAAAAATTTTTTGCAAAAATAAATTTTCCAACAAAAGCTTTTTGAGTCTAAAACTAATACCTGTTAAAAGTCTATAGAAGAGAGAGCTTATCAAATTTTGCATGTGAAAAAAAATTGTATCGAAAAATTAATTTGGGCGAACAAATAGTTAATAAATATATTGCTTACTTCAAGCTAATTTTTTTTAATAATTAAAATATATTGGAGAATCAAGCCAACAGTTTTTTAATATAAAATTCTATGTAGCGGAAAATAGTGAACAAAGGACTGCTAGAGAAATTTAAGAAGAAAAAATTCTGGTTGGAAAAATTTAAGGGAAAGAAAATAAAATAAATTTTAGTGATAAAA
This sequence comes from Cordilura impudica, assembly GCA_963682025.1. NCBI lineage: Eukaryota > Metazoa > Arthropoda > Insecta > Diptera > Scathophagidae > Cordilura > Cordilura impudica. Next base: position 136,987 of record CAVMKG010000809.1, read on the forward strand.
ATTTAACGCAAATATCATACATATTGGAAATAGAATTTCAGCTAATAAAAATTTCGAGATATAGCTTTTCTGAAAATACAATATTTTTTTATTATTTTCTATAAAAATAAAAAAAACTTATTTTTGATCTTTATCATTTTAATGATTGAATTTGAAATTATTCAGGTTCAAGATCAAATGTTTTTACTTTAAATAAAGCAAAAAAAAAAATGCCACATTTGTTTCAAAAATTGATCTATATTCTGCATGACAGGTTATACAGCTGTTTCGGGAAGAGTCACCAATACACATCACTAACCAAAAGCAGTATTTAGTTTGTTTGGTAAAAAGTGAATTCATACATCTTTGCTGTGAGACCAATGCAATGAGAGTCCAAGCAAAGAGTTATACTAATAAACCTTCCCCACGATAACAAACTGAAATATAAAACAACTTTGACACAAATGTTTTTGTATATGTCTACATTTTGTATACTATACTATTCTATACTCCAAAAGGTAATTAAAACTTACTTAAGTTTTAAATTGAACGATATCAAATTTTTAAAAAATTATAAAAAATTATGGCGAAAATTAAAAATTAAAAGAAAAACAAGCAAGAAAGTTATAGCCGGTCTAGGCCGACTATATGATAGCCTATACCAAGCATCTTAGGTCTAACTAATTAGATATGGAAAATAAGCATAAACCAAATTTGAGTGGCAGTGTTATTATTTTTTTTTTGCCTTCGGATATGAAAAAGTTTATATCGGATGCTATGTATATGTATGGGGAGTAGGTCGAAAAATGGACCGATCCTGACTATGTTTGGTACGGTCAGTTATTTTTTGCAAAAACATATACAAACCAAATTTGAGAAAAATTTGTGCAATGTTGTTGTTTTTCATATGGGGGCTAAGACCAAGAATTGCCCTATAGGGTTTATTTTGGTACTACTGATAAATGGATGTAATAAACATATTTAAACCCGACTTGAACGAGATCTATATGAGAATATGGATATTATGGTAATTAAAGTCGAACTCTTAGGAGTCGTTTGCATGGAGATTTGGTCTGAACATGCAGCGATTTTCACCAATTTCATCATCCTAAGGGCGATAAAATCTTATGTACCAAATTTCATTTCTCAATTTTCATTTTCCATTTTTTTTAATTTTTCAGTTTTCAATTTTCATTTTTCATTTCCATTTTCATTTTTCATATTTCAATTTTCATTTTTCAGTTTTCTTCTTCATTTTCCATTTTCCAATTTTAATTTTTCATTTTTCATTTCTAATTTTTCATTTTTCATTTTTGAATTTTCGTTTTTTCCCCCTTTTTCCAATTTTCAATTTTCATTTTCCATTTTTTATATTTCATTTTTAATTTTTCACTATTCACTCTTCATTTTTCATTTTTCGTTTTTAATTTTAAATTTTTCATTTTTAATTTTACATTTTGCATATTTCACTTTTCACTTTTTTTGATTTTTCGTTTTTAATTTTCCATTTTTAATTTTTAATTTTTAATTTTTCAATTTTTATATTTCATATTTCATTCTACCTTTTTTCTTTTTTCATTTTAATTTTTCAGTTTTTATTTTGCATTTAAAATTTTTCGATTTTCATTCATTTTCCATTTTCCAATTTTCATTTTTCATTTTTTAATTTTCATTTTTCATTTTTAATTTTTCAATTTTAATTTTTCATTTTCCATTTTACAATTTTCATTTTTAATTTTTCAGTTTTCATTTTTCATTTCCATTTTATATTTTTACACTTTCATTATTCATTTTCCATTTTCAATCAATTTTCATTTTTCATTTTCCATTTTTCATTTTTCATTTTTCATTTTTCAATTTTCATTTTTCAATTTTCATTTTTCTTTTTTCATCATTCATTCTCCATTGTTCAATTTTCAATTTTCATTTTTCATTTTTTATTTTTCATTCTTCATTTTTCAATTTTGATTTTTAATTTTTCATTCTTAATTTTTCATTTTTCAATTTTAATTTTTAATTTTCCAGTTTTTATTTTTCATTTTTCATTATACCCTATACCACTATGTGGTTTGGGTATAATGACTTTGTGCTGCTGTTTGTAACAACCAAAAATATTTGACCTAGACCCATCTTTAATTATACCGATCGAATCAGAATCACTTTTTGAGTTGATTTAACATTGTCCGTCCGTCCGTCCGTCTGTGTGTCCATGTAAAGCTTTTAATCAAACTGAAGGTTGCAAATATGAATATATTTTGACAAAATTTGGTATATAAGCTTTTATCGGCCATGGGATGAACGCTATTGAAATTGGTGAAAATCGGTCCATGTTCAGACCTAGCCCCCATACAAATGACCCCTATAAAATCGACATAAATTTACATAAGATCCAAATTGTCGTATAGATCTTAGTCAAATTGGGTTTGTATGTATTTATTACATCCATTAATGAATAGTCCAAAAACTATCCCTATTGGACAACTCTTAGTCATAGGCCCCATATAGACCTGCTTCCCGATCTTCACTTAAATCTATCAAAAAACAAAAATATTGCACTGATTCATCTCAAATTTTGTTTGTATATATTTACCCAAAATACAAGAGACTTTACGAACCATGGTCAAGATCGGTCCATTTTTAGACCTTGTCCCCATATAGACATAGCATTCGATATGAACTTTTTCATATCTGCAGCCAAAAAAATTAATAAAAATGCCACTCAAAATTGGTTTATGCTTATTTTCTGTATCCAATTAGTTGGGCCTAGGAGATAGGGTCTCTAAACGCATGGTATAGGGTATCGTATAGTCTAATAATTTTCTTTCTTGTTTTTTATTATTCATTTTTCATTTTTCTGTTTTCAATTTACATTATTCATTTTTATTCTTTATTTTTCATTTTTCATTTTTCATTTTTCATTTTGCGATTTTCATTTTCATTTTTCATTTTTCGTTTTTCTTTTTTCCATTTTAATTTTTCATTTTCCATTTTTCATTTTTCAATTTTCATTTTTCAATCTTCATTTTTCATTCTTCAATTTCATTTTTCATTCTTCATTTTTCATTTTTCTTTTTCATTTTTCAATTTTCATTTTTCAATTTTTAATTTTCGGTTTTCATTTTTCATTTTCCATTTTTATTTTTCAATTTTCATTTTCCATTTTTCAATTTTCAATTTTTAATTCTCAATTTTCAATTTTCAATTTTCAATCTTCATATTTCATTCTTCAATTTAATTTTTTCATTTTTCTTTTTCATTTTTCATTTTTCATTTTTCAATTTTCATTTTTCAATTTTCAATTTTCGTTTTTAATATTTAATTTTTCTTTCTTCATTTTTCGTTTTTGATTTTCCATTTTTCGTTTTTCAATTTTCATTTTTCATTTTCCATTTTCCATTTTTCAATTTTCAATTTTAATTTTTCATTTTTCAATTTTCCATTTTCAATTTTCAATTTTCAATTTTCACTTTTCAATTTTCAATTTTCAATTTTCAATTTTCAATTTTCAATTTTCAGTTTTCATTTTTCATTTTCCATTTATCACTTTTCATTTCCCATTTTTCAATTTTCCAGTTTTCAATTTTCGATTTTCATTTTTAATTTTTCAATTTCCATTTTTTAATTTTTCATTTTTCATTTTTCATTTTTCGTTTTTCATTTTTCATTTCTCATTTTTCAATTTTCATTTTTCCTTTTCCATTTTTCATTTCTCAATTTTCAATTTTCATTTGTCAGTTTTCATTTTTCATTTTCCATTTTTCATATTTTCTTTTTCGTTAGGGATTATATTTTTTCTTACATATTGCCGAATTATTTTTTATTATATCGTGATAACGATAAAAAAAATATGAAGCAGTACTACTAACATAGCTCATGGTAGTTGTGTTTGTTGGTTTGATTTTTTCCGGCTTTTTTAAATGTTGTTGTACAACTATTATGTATCACCACTAAAATATTACAACAAACACGCTGGGTTTTATGTTTTTTAGAGGTGTCTACATATTTTTGCTCGTATCTAAGCAGAATGATGCCCGATTTACCCTATTCTAAATACCTACCTGATGCGAATAATAGCAAATGATACTATCGTAACTTTACCCAGTTAAATGGTTCTTTTTTGTGAATGGGCGTAATTTCAACAGAAAGACGGACAAACGGATATCGCTATATCGACTCGAGCTGTTATAAGGATCGAGAATATATATGATCATTTTATGGGGTCGGAAATTAGTTTTTCGATGTGTTACAAACAGAATGACAAACCTATATATACCCTCTGCCACTGAGATGTAGAGGGTATAAAAATTGTTGAGTTAAATTATAAATATTGGTGAACACTAGCCGCAGCAATGTGTTTAACGATATTTTTCTATATATTCCACAATATTTTGATTAAAAATATATTGAGTGACAAATTTTCCTAAAAAAGTAATAATTCGGCAAAAAAAAAACAAAGGAATTGACGAGCTTCATTAAATATTACGTCATATTTTTATTCAGCAAAAGCTTTTAAGCAATCTTATCCTTATGTATGAATTTAATGAAGATTTACATTTTCACTCCTACGACGGCTAGTTGATAAGTACATGACTTTTGTTAGTAAAACTATTTTGAAGGTAAAAATCATTTATTTTTAATTTATTTTTCCTTTGAGCTCGAAACACTTAAAATTTTGTCTTTCCAGACTTATCATCGCCGCTGCCTATAAAGAAAAGGATTTGCCAAAATCCTTAAGAATATTTTGAACAAAATCTTATGGGATCAAACAATTTTTATACCTTATACCACTAAGTGGTTAGGGTATAATGACTTTGTGCTGAACTATGAAAAATATTTTACCCAGACCCATCTTTTATTTACCGATCGACTTAATATCACTTTCTGAGTCGATTTGGCTATGTTCGTCCGTCCGTCCGTCTGCCTGCCAGTCTGTTTGTCCGTCTGTGTGTTCATGTGAACCTTGTATCAAACCATCAAACCACGGGTCGCTAATATAGTTATATTTTTATGAAATTTGGTATATGAGCTTCTAACAGCGACAGGCTTAACGCTATTGAACTGGTAAAATCGGTACATGTTCAGACCTAGTCCCCATACGAATGACTCCTATGAGATTAACTTAAATTGCCATAAGACACAAAATAATCATACTAATCTTGGTAAAATTTGGTTTGTGTGTGGTTATTACACCCAGTAATCAGTAGTCCAAAAATAAACCCTGTAGGATATTGCTTCGTCATAGCCCCCATAAGGCTGGTACCTGATCTTCACTTAAATCTTAAAAAAAAAAAATTGCACAGATTTTTCTCATATATGATTTGTATATGTTTTTGCAAAAAATAAATGATTTTATCAAATATGGTCAGGATCGCGCCGTTTTTGACCTAGTCCCCATGTAAATATAGCAGGTGATGTGACCTTTTCATATCTAGAGGCCAAAAAATTAATAACAATGCCAGTCAAATTTGGTTTATGCTTATTTTTTTATCCAGTGTAAGGTATCAAATAGTCGGTGTAGACCGACTATAATTTTCATTTACTAACATCATCTACTACCGATTCCTAGTTATTATCATACAGCCTTTGTAAATTGAACTATTGCTAATTTCCAATACCTAACTGAACAAAAAGCCGCAACCACAGAATATCAAACTATACATCGCAACAGTGGTTGCAGCTGTGCTGATCAAAAGCCGTAATAAATTTTAAAATAAAAAAACACCTCTTGGGTCACATAAATCGCACCGAAGTTCATTGTAATTGCGGTATCTAAAAATTGTGATACCTTCCCTCTTAATGTTTATTCTGTTTTTTTTTATTGGTATTCGTTTTTGTCTTTTTTTATATAGAATTTTTTGCTAAAGCTGCATGTGATGGAATAAAAACTACTGCTAAATGCAAAGAAAGTGTTTTGTTCATCAAATATTGGTGCACATGACTACTTAAATATGGCCAGAAAAAAAACTATTTCTTATATATAGTTTATGTTTTAATTTTTCTATTAATATGGAAGCATATGAAATTGTTAGTACTTGTACAAACAGTGGACATCCGATTTAACACACAATTGAATGATAGTTTATCTTGTGGTTAATTTGAAAAATCAAAAAAAAAAAAAAAAATTAAAAAAAAGAATCAAAAAGGAAAGAAAAAAAATTAATGAATGTTTTGTTTTGAAATGGAATTGATTTGGAATAATTCATGTTTTAAGGAATTCACAATAATTGAAATATATTTTAGAACAGTTTTTAATTTTGTTCGAATTATTCTTTAACAATTCGTTAAACCGAGTATCCACTCCATTGACATTTGTATAGATTTTCTTTTAATTTGTCAGCTGACGAACGTCTTTAGCATCTTTGAAAAAAAGACAATTCTAGCTAAATTTTATTTATTTGTTTTTAGTTTAAACAGACACTGAAATAACTTTACAAGCATTAGATATTTAATATAGAATTATTTAAAAATTATTTTTTTTTTATATAATCGAGCAGAAATTCAGCAAATTAACAAACGGTTTATAAGAAAAATGTAGGAACAATTTAAGTAACAACAAAAGGTGCACAAAAATATCCATTAGGGAATAAAGTTTAAACTGTGTTCATAAAAAATTAAATTAATAAAAAAAAAATAAAATATTATTATTTTTCTAAGTTTAAAAATGTCGCGATAAATCAAATTGAGCGATATAAAATTGTTAAGAGTTAAAAAAATGACAACAAAAATTAAGACGAAAATGAAAAATTTAAAAAACACGAACAATAACTGGAATTAAAAACAATTAAGGCGATACATACAAGTACGTTATATTTACCGATATCTTATTATTTATTGAATAACTTTATTTATTGAATAATAAGATATATTTTATAAGGCGAAAAATTCTTAACTCAAGCTAATAAAAACTTAAATTTACGAAAAATTAATTTGATATAAAAAATTGATGCCGACTAATAAATAAATTATTAAAAAGTAAGGTCAAATAAATTCAAAAAAAAAAAAGACAGTGTAAAGTTTATAAGAAAAATTAGAAAAAAATTTAAGTAACAGGAAACCGTCCAAAAATACTCATTAGTGAATCAAAAAAAAAAAAAAAAAAAAATTATAATAAAAATATATAAAAAGTGAAAAATTAAAAATTTTTTTTTTTTTAATTTCAAAAAAATAATTAACAAATAAAATAATAAAAATTTTATGTTTTTACCCAAATAAGAGACAAAAAAAAAAAAAACTTTTACGAAAAATAAATTTTTTTAAAAATAACAACATATATAAAATAACAAATATAACTAACAAAAATATATAAATTTTGAACAAAAAAAGTGTAATAAATCTAAAAATAAAAATAAACCAACCCATAGAACCAAGCTTTAATTATATTCCCCGTATTTGTAAATTAATTTACAACCATGAAATTAAATAATTAATTGATTGAAAATATCTATGTCAAAAATTTTTGCCAAAAAAAATAAAAGTCATTTCCACGAGTCTGTCAACAAAGTTTCAGCTCGATTGAATCACGGGAAAACGGTTGAAAGTCAATCCAAAGCAGAAACAATGAGTTAAAATAAAGAGATTAAAAAAAAAACTTACAAGGATTATTACAAAAAATTTTGTAGAAAGTTGAGCTATTTTTTATAAATGTGTTTTTCTCTGTAATTATGTTAAAATGTGAACGTTGAAAGTTTTTCATTTCGTGATCATGTGTTCCTTTAACAGTACTAGGAAGTTTCAAAAGATTAAATACTCTTTTGTGCGATGGATTAAAAACCCCGTTAAAAAAATCGCACAAAACTTCACGAGCAGCTATAAAAAATAATTTTCGCAATGCAGCTAAAAATTTTTTTTATGCGGTGAATAGGGACAGCATAAAAAAGTCTCACTAAGAAAATATCTTAAAACCTTACGAAACAATTAAACATTTTCTAAATGTATATCAGAAAATATCAATTGTATTTCAGAAAACATCAATAGAATTTCAGAAAACATCAATTTAATTTCAGAAAACATCAACATCATATTTTCCAGTGCATAAAAAATTCTATTGAAATTTTATTGATGTTTTCTGAAATTCAATTGATGTTTTCTGAAATTCATTTGATGTTTTCTGATATCCTTTTGATGATTTCTGAAATACAATTGATGTTTTCTGAAATTCAATTGATGTTTTCTGAAATTCTATTGATGCTTTCTGAAATACATTTGATATTTTCTCAAATACAATTGATGCTTTCGAAAGTTCAAATGATGTTTTCTGAAATTATCAACTTTCTATTAGTAAAAAATGGTTAAATGTGTTAAATTTTCATATACCGCTCAAAAAAACGCACAAAACAGAAAAACACACCTAAAAGGCCGCACAAAAACAGGTTTGAGTGAATGTCCAAAAATAAAGGGGGGATTTTTTAGCCCAATAGAACTTGGAATTGCAAAAAAATAACACAAAAAAAATAAATTTTTATCAAAATTTTTTTTATTCGAAAAACAAATACATGGCAATAATATTTGAAAATGAGTTCGGGCATACGGCCACCGTGGTGGTTCTGAACGTCCAATTTTGGGTCAATTTTTCGAGCAATTGTTGCTGGTTTATCAACATAAATCAGTGACTTCACGTAGCCACACAGGAAATAATCGAAAGCTGTCAAATTGCACAACCTTGAAAGCCAATTGATAGGTCCATTTCTCGGAATCAAAGTATCGCCAAACTTAGATTTCAATAAGTCAATGGTTGCGGCCGTCGTATGACGTATAGCGCCATTTGTTGAAACCACATCTCGCCCGATCAATGTCATTCATAGTTCCAAAAAAAAAAAAGTAAGAAAATTATAGTCGGTCTAAACCAACTATACGATACCCCATACCATGGTTTATGGACCCTATCTCTTTGGTCCAACTAATTGGATATAGAAAATAAGCATAAACAAAATTTGAGTGGCATTGTTATTAATTTTTTTGGCTGCAGATAAGAAAAAAGTTCATATCGTGTGCTATATTTATATAGGGGCTAGGTCGAGAAATGGACCGATCTTGACCGTATTTGGTAAAGTCACTTATATTTAAAAAAAAAATATATACAAACCAAATTTGAGAAAAATCTGTGCAATATTTTTGTTTTTTGATAGATTTAAGTGAAGATCGGGAAGCAGCTCTATATGGGACCTATGGCTAAGAATTCTCCTAAAGGAATTGTTCTTGGACTACTGACTAATGGGTATAATAAACACACACAAACCTAATTTGAGTAAGATCTATATGACAATGTGGATCTTATGGCAATTTATGTAGATTTCATAGGGGTGATTTGTATGGGGGCTAGGTCTGAACATGGACCAATTCTCACCAATTTCAACATGGTTCATCCTATGGCCGATAGAAGCTTTTATACCAAATTTCATAAAAATATATTCATATTTGCGACCTGCAGTTTGATTAAAAAGTTAACATGGACACACAGACGGACGGACAGGCGGACATCGCTAAATCGACTCAGAAAGTGATTCTGAAAGTTACAAACAGCAGCACAAAGTCGTTATACCCAAACCACATATTGAGTGGTATAGGGTATAAAAATCATTGGTCATGGTACGGTAACAAACATTGGCCGTAACGCTAGGTCCGGCTTTATTTTGAAAGAAATTACATTCGATGTTGCCACCAGAGCACAGTGGTGCCATTTGAGTTTATTCGTTGCAAAAGTCATAACTTTTGAGCCAAATGAGATAATCAAAAAAGTTAAAAGGCATATAATAGATAATTGTCCAACCTATGAAATAAATGCTATTTTTATATAGGAACTATGTCGAAAGATAAACCAATCCTGATCATATTTACAAGGTCACTTATTTAGGAAAAATCTGCTTTTTTGTTTTTTTTTATAGATCTAAGTGAAGATCGTGACTCACTTCATATGACTAAGATTTGCCCTATTGTATTTATTTTCGCACTATTGATTACTGGATGTGATAAACATACACAAACCCAATATGGCCGAGATCTATATGAATATTTGGAAATTATGGAACTTTAAGTTGATCTCATAGGGGTCATTTGTATGGGGACTTGGTCTGGACATGAACTTAATTAACCAATTTCAATACTGTTCATCGTATGGCCGATATAAGCTTATATACTAAATTTCATCAAAATATATTCATATTTGCATTTTGTATCTGTTACTGAACTTACCAGGGATGCACGCCATACAATTTCTGGAACAACGACTTTTTTTACCCACAGCAGTCAAAGGAGCAGCTGGATTTTCTTGAAGTTGGAAAAGGAAATAATCAAAGAACATATTTTGAAAATAAGGCAGATATAAAAAATTATAGTTTTTATTTTCCATCAAAGTTAAAAAATAATGAAAAAAAAAACAAGCAAGAAGATGATAGTCGGTCTAGACCAACTATACGATACCCTATACCATGCGTTTAGAGACCCTATCTCTTAAGCCCAACTAATTGGATATAGAAAATAAGCATAAACCATATTTGAGTGGCATTTTTATTAATTTTTTTGGCTGCAAATATGAAAAAGTTCATATCGGATGCTATGTCTATATTGGGACTAGGTCCAAAAATGGACCGATCCTGACCATGGTTGGTAAAGTCTCTTGTATTTTGCGAAAATATATACAAACAAAATTTGAGATGAAACAGTGCAATATTTTTGGTTTTTATAGATTCAAATGAAAATCGGGAAGCAGCTTTATATGGGGGCTATGACAAAGAATTGACATAAGGGGTTTATGTTTGGATAACTGATAAACGGGAGCAATAAACACATACAAACCCAATTTTACTAAGATCTTTACAATTTGGATCTTATGACAATTTATGTCGATTTCATAGGGGTGATTTGTATGGGGGCTAGGTCTGAACATGGACCGCTTCTCACCAATTTCAACAGCGTTCATTCCATGGCCGATAGAAACCTATATACCAAATTTCATTAAAATATATTCATATTTGCAACCTGCAGTTTGATTACAATGTTTACATGGACACACAGACGGACGGACGGACGGACGGACATTGTTACATCGACTCAAAAAGAGATTCTTATTCGATCGGTATAATTAAAGATGGGTCTAGGTCAAATATTTTTGGTAGTTACAAACAGCAGCACAAAGTCATTATACCCAAACTACATAGTGTTATAGGGTATAAAAATTATGTGAGTCCGATCACAGGGGAGATATGTAAACATCTATTTACACATTGCAGTTGTTTGCTATACATTCCTGGCGCTTTTTGTTGGTTCTTGAATCAGCTAAATAAATTTAAATCATAATCTTTGCACCAATACAATTACAAATACAAATACAAATTGTGAAATAGATTTTTACCCCCCTGGGCGCATAGATGTTGTCACATCAAAAATATACTGTTGGTATATAGCGATTTACCTGGAGAAATATAAAGCAATTAGTAAATTTTTTCTTTCTATGATATACTGAATACCAGTAGTATACCCGCTACGTTGTTAGCATAATTATTATATTAATTATTTTAGCAATAATAATATTTAAAAACAATTAGAAATATAGTGTGAGTGACAATACGATGGAAACTTTTAACGTAATATATTTTTGACCAAAAAAAAAAAAAAAAAATCTGTTGTTAATTTAAACGTTTGTATGTTTTATTTATTTAAAAACAATTAGAAATATTAACATAACAAAACTTAATAGTATTCATTTCATTTTATGTTGTTGACAAAACAACGGAAACCTTTACTATACAATAACACTGTGGAATGATATGTCGGTCATGGTCTTGGGGGGTTAATGATTCTTATACCTAACGATTGTATTACGTTATTGTAGTAAAACCTCTAAAGCGTTTGGTCCTGTGCGGGTATATGCAAATTTTATGGCCGTATTAATATTTAGTTTTTTCGACAACACTATTCGCAAACAGTATTCTTATTCCAGTTCATGTCTTCTTTAGCAAGATTAATTTTAGCCATACGATTTTTCTCTAATATCAGTGGTTTGCTCACAGGACGATAACAAACAAGATCAGCCTCAATTGCTCGTCGGGAAACAGATAAAGCACATAGTTTTACTTTCACTTGGTTAAAAACCTCTTTAAGTAGAATTTTTGGATATTTTAAACTCTCTATTTAATTATCCTGTCTTTCACTCGTTCTATGGTACCTGAGACACAAAATTTAAATTTATTGATTTATTTCTCACAAATATTCTTTTAAAGCACTATAGGTCATCATCATATTTAAACAACGGTTATGATTTTTTACATTTTCCTTTACACATTCTAATGTTTTTATTGTTTTAATCAACTCTGGGAAATAAGTTTAAAAGTTCCACTGTTTTGGCATCACAAAAAAAGATATTTTAATTTTAGAAATTTATCTCAAATTTAATTTGCACAATTTTCAAACATTGCGCTGCATTTATAGATAAAGTTTGAGTGAAACTATCATATCTTTATTGCAAAAAAATTACATTTGAAGACCAGAATCAATGTTTTTATATTTTATATCATAAGCAATAATAATAAAAGTTTAAACAGTTTACTAAAATTATTCAAATTTAAGTGAAGTTCAAAAGTTCAGATGATTCCTTAAAATATTAAATTTATCTTTGCATATATATTTGCGTTTTTTTACATGGGAAGGAAAAAATTATTAAACTTAAAAACTTTAGTTATACTCGTACCAACTATTTATTACAGCCTGACTGACCACTTAATGGTAAAGGGTATAATGACTTTGTGCTGATGCTTGTAGCTACCAAAAATATTTGGCCCAGAACCATATTTTATTATACCCATCGACAGAGAATCACTTTCTGAATCGCTTTAGCGATCTCCGTCCGTTCGTCCGTTCGTCCGTCTGTCCGTCTGTGTAAAACTTGTAAACAAACTACAGGTCGCAAATATGAATATAATATGATCAAATTTGGTATATAAGCTTTTATCGGCTATAGGATGAACGCTATTGAAATTGGTGAAATTCGGTCCATGTTCAGACCTAGTCCCCATTCAAATGACCTCTATGAGATCGACTTAACTTGAATTAAGATCCAAATTATCAGATAGATCTTAGTCAAATTGGGTTTGTATGTGTTTATTACACCCTTTAATGAGTAGTCTAAAAATGATTCCTATAGGACAATTCTTAGTCATAGGTCCCATATAAAGCTGCTTCCCGATCTTCACTTAAATCTGTCAAATTAAGTTTGCTTATGCTTTTGCAAAATATAAGTGACCTTACCATATATGGTCAGGAGCGGTCCATTTCCGATATGAACTTTGTCAAATCCACAGGCAAAAAATTACTAAAAATTCCACTGAGATTTGGTTTATACTTTAACCAAACGCATGGTATAGGATTCCGGCCGACTATAATTTTTTCACTTTTTTTTTTAAATGTACTTTCAAGAGAAAATTTACCAGTTGAAAAGTAGCAGTTTTCCCATTTTATTTTGCCGTTTTACCCACCAAAGCACAGTGGTTCCATTTATATGGGGGATAGCGACAAAAATAGTTAGAATAAAGATATTGAACTGCAATGTACACAGCATGTTTCTGATGATGCAAGCGCGATATTCTGTAAAAATGGGCGTGGCCGCAATTGTGAAGCGCCCACTTTTTATATTCTACAAATATGTATAATTCTAACGCAAAAATACCTGGATATCTGCTCAAATTTTTTTTCCAATTCTCAGATTTATTATTAATAAATAGAAAGGAAAACAGATGTGACATTTAATTTTATAAAATTAAACATTTTATTCTTTTAAAATACAGTTAAAATAAATAATTAATTCATTTGGTAGAAATATAAGGACGTTGTAAACCTCAATGAAAACTTTCTTTAAATAATTAGTCTTCCAACAATTCTATTTTCGTTGACCTGTAGTGAATGGATTCGAGCTCAACAGTAATATATTAAGTAAGTCTGTATTTGTTGCAATTCGAGAAGTTTTCCTCATATATTCGAGCCTATACCTTTTGATATCTTTGTTTTTGGCTTCCGCAGCTTCCTCTGATAATTCTCAAAGGGATATTATAGCGCTTTCGATGACTTCGGAACCATGCACTAGGATCTTGAGAACTGAAGGTTGAAGATGGAACCAAGGGTACTTCTCTACAAGCCCTTTAGAGTGTCAAGCACGAATTGCTTAAATTTGTGCGCGTTTATTTTACATCCTGATGACATAGCTTGCAGTAATGCTGCACATCTTAGTATGAGTTCTTCGCCAACTCCTGTTATTTGAACTGCCAAACCAGCATTATTAAAAAACCGTCTAGCCGTGTTGCCATCGTTTGACGTCCCACTACCTCCTGTTTTTGGCTTGTCCACTATCAAACCCATTTGGGACTTGAACTTATTTCTAACTTCATTTTTTCTTTCCATGAATTTGGTTTTATTTCTGCCGACAGAATATGCAATTTCTTGAGATCTATTCTATAAGAAAGATGAATGAAATATACAAAAAATCGAATATATGAATGTAAAGGTGATAACCCAATCTCATAATTTTCCTTGTGGACGCCTTTTTGTAGACATTTATCTATATCATTCATCTCTTTTGGCTTGGCTTGGCATATGTAACACTTAGCAGATGATGTTTGACTTAGTGCGTTGCATACTTTTCCATCAACCATAGTGAGTTGCAGTTTGTGTTCAACGTTTATTTTCTGTTTAGATTTAAAATATTCTGTGCACTTTAACATATCAATTTTCTTTATGAAATAATTCCTCTCTTCAATGCAAACTTCTGTTGTCTCTTTTTTTAAATTAAATCGTATTGGTCTGTAGTATCGTAGTCTCATCAATGCACATGTAGTCTCATCAATGCATCAATGTAGTATTAATTTTTAAGTTAAAGATAGGATTTAGAAATTTAAACAAAATTGAATGTTTTAAGAATTAAAATTTAAAAAAAAAATTTTAAATTAGATTAGATGAATTTATCGTAAATTATTATTAAGATAAGTTATCGATAGTAATATCTATATTTAATGATTTAGTAATGATGTATGTTCTTTTTTTTTTTTAAGTTGCAATTCAATACAGAACGGAAATTTATAAAAAAAAAATGTATTGTCGCAAATCTGGTTTTTAAATTTTCGAGGATTATAAGTACGCTATCCATAGACTTTAATTTGCCTTGCCCATGAATCACATAAAGATTTCCAATATGGTGGATAAATATATATTTCTCCCGAACAATTTGATTTTCGCCAATTTCCTTTTCCACGTAATCCTTAGACTTATTGCCCGAATAATTTGTTCAATTCCCAGAAGGATAACAAAAAAATATTAAAACTAATATTTATTGTATTTATTCTTCAAAAAAAAAAAAAATTATTCTTTTTCTCCTTCGACCGTTCGTTTTCAAAATTCAAACAATTATCAAAAAAAAAATTAAAATTTTGTCTCCCTTTTTCGAAATATGTTTCAATGAACACTTGACTAAAATAAAAAAAATAGCTAAGATAAAAAAATTGAAAGTTTGTATTATTTTTCTTTTCATATAACAATTTAAAAAAATAAGAGAAACATGGCCTCACAACTCAAAATACATAAATTTGATGGCATATGCGACTATTTATGTAGCTACAAGACCAATATATAAACATAGATTTTTTGTCGTATGGGAGGAAGCAGTGTGCAAAGTCTCGAATTGAAACAAATTTTATTCTTGCCCGATGATTGTGTCTCTAGTGGAATCTACATATCAAATTTCATATTCCTAAATTACTTTTTAAAAAAGATACAAAAAGGTACCCTTTTGCATCTAAAGTCCGTTTACCAAAATACATACACATATATATGAAGATGCAAAAAGGTACCATTTGTACCCTTTTTGGCCATTTTTGCCCCTCTTAACATCTGAATTTCCAAAATGTTTCCTCTCATATGATGTTTTTGTCTCTAGTGGACTCTATCCACTTACTATATTTTATATTCGTTTATTTAGAAGATACCGAATATACAATTTTTCCCCTTTTTGTCCGTTTTTCTTCCCCTAGTCGTCAGAATAGGCAACAAATTCATCCTTGGCTGATGCCCACCTTTTGGGAGGAGTCCGTATACCAAAATTCATAGATATAGATTAATATGTTAAGAAGATGCAAAAAGGTACAATTTTTACCCTTTTCGGCCGTTTTTCCCTTCAATGGCCGAATTTCGAAAAAGTAGTCTTGGCCCAATGTTTGTTTCTCGGATGGACTATATACACCAAATTTCATATTACTAGATTAATTTGTTACCATTTCCCCCCTTTTGTCCGCTTTTCCCCCCTTAATATACATCTAATCTTTACACCGAGAGGGGAAACTACAGTCCAAATCCCAGTTTCTGGATCGAAGGGTATGGGCTGGGCGATGATGATCAATCACGCAACTCTTTTATCTATATTATTAATAGGCTAGGCGATTTATTGTGACCGATGTTTTGTTCTGCGGTTTTATCCCGATTTTGTCTAAGCACATACTGTTTCAAAGGTATTTCTTTTCAGCTGTTCACCACATTTACAGATTTTAATATTTTTTCCCTTATTTTGAGTAAATTGGATTTAAAGTTGCTACTAACACATACATAAAATTATACATATTCTATATGTGTGTTTATTAAATTTGTTAATGTGTTTGTTAATGAGGTTTCCTGCGGGAAATGTCAATAGTGAAACAGTACTGATTCACTATTGACTTTGTCACCAGTACTACTGACCAACTATACCCCAGACAATGTAATTTTCTATAGAGATTTAACATGTACGTGTCATTGCAAATCAGTAGTGACATTGGTACTATTGATTAGGTAGTGACTAGGTAGTTCTCATGGGACCATATTTAGACATTGGCACCAGAGATTTACTAGTGACTAGATAGTTCTTATGGGACCATATGTAGACATTGGAACAAAATATTCTTGTACAAACTTGATTGTTCTTTCACTTTCTTGTATAACTTCGTTTACTTACTATGTTTTTTTTTTATTCGACTTATTATAAAATATATTTTTATTTACCTTTTATATTAAATTTTCCTATATCTTGTTTTAAAATTTTAGTTTTTCGTCCAACCACGTGTTTTTCAAGCAAAACTATAGAAACCAAGAAGAAACAGAACTCCCACCTTCACTATGGAAATTTTTTTTGACAGATAAAGTAAAGTAAATAGTGTATATGCTTAGTTGACAATGTCAACAAAATAGTAAACAAAAGTGGTGACTTGGGGTCACTTGACCCAAGGCTTCCTGCAGGGTTGTTATTTTCATTCACAATAATAATAAACCAAAAAGTGTTGGTTTGTGAATTGGCTATGTTGAAAGATAAAGTTGCCTAGAAATTGCACTCGAATTTCGAGCGCTGGAATGTGCTAGTATATATAGATATACAAAACTCAATAGAAAGAAAAACAAAATTACGATTAGTTACCTTGTTTTTTTTATATTCTAGACCAAATTGCCTAAAAATTGTGTGTTTTATTGAAAACTGAAAATCGGTCAATTTTGAAGGGTTGTATCTTCTATGCTAACAATGTAACCCATAAAAACAAAGGTTTTATTAAAACTCTTTCTTTCCTTATGGATATGAGTTTTGAATCTCTCCGTGACTGTGCGTGACTGTGTGTGACTATCTTAAATTTAATCATTGGCCACAACAAGTCTATGGACAAAGTTTCAGATTGATTGGATCAGGGGAAATGGGACTTAAATCACTTTGCGACTGGGCGTGACTATGGGTGAGTATCTTTAAGTTAATAGTTGGTGACAACAAGTCTGTGGACCAAGTTTCAGATTGATTGGACGAGGAGAAATAGGGTTTAAATCACTCCGTGACCGTGATTATGCGTGAGTGTGTGCGACTATCTTACAATTAATCTTTGGCCACAACAATTCTATGGACAAAATTTGAGATCAATCGGATGAGGAGAAGTGAGGGTTTATTCTCTCTGTGGCTGTGCATGACTATGTCAAAGTTAATCTTTTTTTTCACAGCAAGTGTATGAACCAAATTTCAGATCGATCGGATAGGGGAAATGACAGAATTCTCTTGAGTTTTACGTGCGTTCTTGTCTTGTTCACTTAACCACACGGTGTTCGAGTACAGGGAAAGATACTATGCGTCCTGCCTACGTATTTGGCATACATTCCAAACTTTGTTATTGTGTCGGGCCTACCTAAAACCCTGTTGCCTTAGAGGCAGCAACACCTGGGTGAATGCATCTCCACATCGATCTGTGATCTGCCCGCGATATAGGCACCACAGCCACTGAGAAACTCCACGAAGGGCCTTTCCCAAAGAGATCGTCTTGAAGATTCATCAAAGATTCCGACATTGACATTGCTTGCTATGTATCGTCAAAAAGACTTCAACTCATGCTACCATCCGACCTTCATGCATCCGACTCATCTTACGACTCATATTTAGCTCATGCCTCTTCCTAACAACGCATATACCAGCTCGGCTTTACCCAAACAACGCATACCATCTTCCGACCTTCTTGCATCCGACTAGTCTTACGACTCATCTTCAACTCATGCCTCTTCATACAACGTATATACCAGCTCGGCTTAATCCAAACCACTTCCTACTAGTCACACACAGAAATCTCCTCTGCACATCAGATTCGAGAGCCTCTAGTGCTACGTTCGTAAAGTGTTCCATCATACCATCAGTTCAACTTTGTATCACGTATATTAAATTGATGTGAGCAACCATTTCATGTGGTTGCATGTTTCACTATCCACCAGCCGGCCATTATTCCCATGTCTCATAGTTTGCTTTGTCTCCGTGAGGAGTCTAAGAGTCCTCTTCTCAGGGCTATTAAATCTTCCCGCAGTACCAAATTTAGAGCCTTTTTTGTAAGGCGTCCTTACTAATTGGCCAAATTTAGTAACGGCCAGTTATCCCCCAAATAGGATTGCACTGGCAGATATTTGCGACCTTAACCTTTAGCCGCTAGGAATAATCATCAGAATTATCTGGCTTTGCCTAGCTTTGCCCAGGAGCACCACGAGAAGGTAGGTTATAGGTTGTTGTATCAACCACTACTGACAAACCAATAGCTTAATGATACAACTTTGCTCCCGAGGGAAAATGACAGTTAGATCACTCCATTACTGTGCGTGACTATGCGTGACTGTACGTGACTACCTAAAAGTAATCTATAGTCACAACAACACTATGGGCCAAGTTTCAGATCAATTGTATGAGGGTTAATGGGGTTGCCCCATGGCAGACAGACAGACAGAGAGTATGAGTTAAAGAAAAGAGTTTAAAAATGTGATTTTATTGAAGGTAACAAATTTTTATTTGTGAGTAATTTCCTATAAGATCGGTTTATTCAAAATATGGTAAGTGCTCCTGAAATTTTTGATTTTTGCAACCTCATTTGTGCTAAGGGCGTCAGTGTGGAGCGTGTAAACCGCGCCAAACTACGCATTTTCTGGATGTAATGGAGTCTGTAGGTCTCACTCCATATATGGCAATTTTGTTTACTAAACTTAGCTTCATCGCGGAACCCAATTTTGCGATAAAATATCGCGTCAGTTTCCAACTGCTCTAGAGCCCAATCGGCTAAAGAACGACTCGTGGATTTAGTTTCTACATTTTATACGAGTGTATGCCAAGACCTTTGCGCAAAATTTTCCAATTAGTGGATGAATAGGGCCCCAGTTGCTGCGACCGACTACGACTTTGGATCTTCTTCCACACTTTCGTTTTCTTCAGTATGTACAATCCTTCGACATGCTGGTATTATTGCATCATTTAGAGAGTATGTGGTATTAAATCTATCCACAGTTCGATGGATGGCTTGCTCAAGTGGACGATTATGTGTGCCATAAAAGTCACGAAGTCATTTATAAGTAGCGCGAAACGATACCTGATTTTCAAAGTACATTTTGGTAATTTGATAGCGTTTCTATTCGTGATGATTTGCCAGAGCATAAAACGTCCTTTATATCAGTGTCGAATGTAAGAGGAGCATCTGCCCAATTCCATACATTTTTTTTTAAAGCATTGCAAAACAAAACGATGTCAATAATGTCCTTTGAACATTAATCTTTCAATTTCAATCTTTTGCAATTTACAATAAATAACACCAACCGACATTTTATCCATCTAGCTTAGTTAGGTGTTAATAAGAAATTTACAATTTGTTCCACGAAGAAAAAGACAACTAAGTTGCTCGTTACACATGAAAAGCTCTGTCAAATCTACCCTAATCATATTACAGATTAGTCGGCTGACATATGTCTAAAATGGAAAACCAAATGGTGTAAAACCAAGTTTATTGTTTTTCATTTGATGATTTTGCTTTCTTTTTAAATGACCTTCAAGTTTTAAAATTATCACATTTTTCTGAAAATAAATTTAGATAATTATACTCAGCACACGAAGACGCTATCGGTGACATACGAAAACAAAAGAATACTGGCAGTTTTATATCATTTCTTATTTGATTATATCACGACGAAGGGATGTCAGTAATATTCTTTCAATCCAGTATCCATTTCCATAATCTATATATGCAATTTTGCTCCATTTGGTCTCTAGTGACAGATGTATATGCATAACATCCGGTTCGTGTGCAATAAGCTATCCGGTGTAATATGAAATGTTTATATAAAAGTGGCATAAGTCTCTTTTGTAAAAAAAAATCTATTTATAGTTCTTTGATAAAAAAAAAGTTTTTCTTGCAATTTGTTAATATATTCAGAACTACTGAGGATTTGAGGTTTTGCTTTTTTGCTTATATAGTAATAACGTTTATTTTCAAAGTGTTGTAAGTCGCTGCACTAAGAGAATTTATTCAGGAAAGTTGTGGAAAATTATGAAGTTTTAATGTTTCCCAGCAAATAAAGCGATTATTAAAATACTAGCATATTCCAGCCCTCGAAATTCGAGTGCAAATTCTAGGAAATTTTATTTTTTCATTAAATAAAAACCCTAAAAGTATGCTAATCAATTATAGCCAGTTCGCAAATCAACACAAAAACAAACTCATTTTTATTACAAATACATTAACAAATTGAATAAACACACACATAGCATTGTATAATTTTATGTGTTAGTAGCATCTTTACATGCAATTTATTCAAAATAAAGGAAAAAATTTTAAAAATCTGTAAATCTGCAAAACGGCTGAAAAGAAATACCTTTCAAATAATACACGTTTGGTCAAAATCGGGATAAAACGGTAGAACAACACATCGGTCACAAGAAATCGCCTAGCCTATTAATATTATAGATGTGTAAAATGAAACCACAACAACTGAAGTAAATGTGGTTGTTACTTGCCATAAATACTGGGGAATTGAGAGAATAGACTAGAATAGGAGAGAAGTACATCTACTTCGACAAACCATGCCCAACAAAGGTGCCCTCAAATGATGAACAACTTCTAAATTCAATCTTAATAATATTAAATAGAAATTGAGAATATCCAAGATAATATTGGGAATAACAAATTTATATCGAGAAGTAAAAAAAAAACAAATAAGAAAATTATAGTCGATCTAAAAAAAACTGAAGAAATTTACACAATGGAATCATCTATTTATTCTGTACAGTCGTCTGAATTGTACGTTTCATCTCTTGTATCATATGGCTCGTCTACAGTTCGTGTTGGTGAATGTGATGGCGATAAATCATAACGTTCAATATCAAATAGATTGCATAGTTGTTCAAATTCATCACACTCGAAAGACATTTTCACAACAATTAAAACAAACTCGGAGTTCTATCACTAAATGATAAACATTGAAAACAATCAAAACAAACAAATCAAAACAAACATTCGACAATGAAATGAGAACTCGCACACTATGAAAATGCAACACAGAGGGGAATATTTTAATTGCGTTTTACTCAAAACCTTGTTTTGATACACTAGGAGGGTTTTCACATGCAGGGTCACATATACGTTCTATAGAATGTTCTCCAACTAATTAAATTTATAATTTTGAAGTAAAGACGATTAAAGTTAACTAGCAGATTCCAACGCTCGAAATTCGAGTGCAATTTCTAAGCAAATTTATTTTTCAACTTAGCCAATTCACAAACCAACACTTTTTTGGTTTATTATTATTGTGAATGAAGATAACAAACTCAT
This sequence comes from Cordilura impudica, assembly GCA_963682025.1. Lineage (NCBI taxonomy): Eukaryota > Metazoa > Arthropoda > Insecta > Diptera > Scathophagidae > Cordilura > Cordilura impudica. The sequence continues at coordinate 159,066 of CAVMKG010000809.1, forward strand.
TAACAAACACATTAACAAATTTAATAAACACACACATAGCATATATATAATTTTATGTATGTGTTAGTAGCTACTTTAAATGCAAATTACTCAAAATAAAGGAAAAAATTTAAATATCTGTAATTCTGGTGAACAGCTAAAATGAAATACCTTTCAAATAATATACGTTTGGTAAAAATCGGGATAAAACAGTAGAACAAAACACCAGTCACAAGAAATCACCTAGCCCATTAATGTTATAGATTCCTTAAAAACAGCTATTGTGTCTCGGCAATTCACAATCAACACAAAAAACAAACTCATTTTATTACAAACACATTAATAAATTTACTAAAAACACACACACAGTATTGTACAATTTTACGTATGTGTTAGTAGCAACTTTAAATGAAATTTACTCAAAATAAAGGACAAAATTTAAAAATCTGTTAATCTAGAAAACAGCTAATTCTAAAGGATGATAAAAGCGTTGGGGGATTAATAAGGAAATAGATCACGAAATGAAAAACTGTAGACTTATATTTTCTTAGTTCGGTCTCTAGTTTTTGGTTCGTGTGTAAGACAATTAATATTTTTTTCTCGAACAGTGTTATGATTAAAACAGGAAACTTTCGTAAATAATTCTTAAAAATGTCGGATGATAATGAAAATCTGAAAGGAGATTCATTAAGTCGCGTCTTCCGTATGGTAAACTTCAACGAAGATTTAAATGATTTGGCCGCATATCCACCACAACAGTATTCATCACTGACCAGACGCAGTTCGAGATTACTATTTCAGCGTTCACGTTCTACTTCAGTGTGGAGTGATATCAGTCGTCGTAGTAGCATAAAACTGGATGATAGGTAAGTGAGGAATGAGAAGAATTTAAAGCAAGTACAGGGTGGCCCAAAATTAAACCAGGGGTTTGAATTCGTTATAACTTTTTATTTAAG